>PVKE010038594.1:0-15377 GCA_004027555.1 Craseonycteris thonglongyai
ATGACCTCACTTATAGGTGGAATATAAAACTGAAAGTTACAAAAACACAGAGACCTATGGACACACTCAATAACTTGGTGATTGCCTGAGGGAAGGGGAGGAGGGGGGAGGAGGGGGGAGGGAGAGAGGGAGTGGTGGTGGGAGAGGGCACCAGCATTATGGACACACTCAATAGTTTGGTGTTTACCTGGAGAAGGGGTAGAAGGGTGGAGAGAAAGTTGTGGGGGGAGGTGGGAGTGGGCACCAGATATATGGTGATGGAAGGGGACCTGATTCTGGGAGGTGGGCACATAATGCGATGCATGGTTGATGTGATGTGGACTTGTACATCTGGAAACTATCTAATTGTTACCAACCAATGTCACCCCATTAAATTTAACAATAAATAAATTAATAATAAATAAATAAATAAAAAGAAAACAGGCATTGACAAAAAATATATATTTCTGTAAATTCTTTCAAATTTTGAAAATGAACTGTATGTTAATAAACACTGATTTTATAATTATTCAAAGTATATTTACATTTTTTGAAAAACCCTATATATTCCTGGCCTTTATTCTATCAACCACAATCAAAATTAGGCTTCACATTTTTCAGAACAATATATCATTTTACCTCAATCTGCATTTTAGTTCATTTAGTCATTCATTTACCAGATATGAATTGAGCACGCGCCATGTGTCAGACACTATTCTTGGCACAGAGAATTGAATGGGCCAGAATAAACCAAGTCTCTACTTCATAAAACTGGCATTCTATTGAAGAACAAGTCAGCCTGTGTTACATGAAGTGCAACTGTCAAAACTCTACAGTTCCTTTTCCCTTCTTCACAACATCTCACGTTTGCATTCTAACAGATGTACCAGAGAAGATGATGAAGTAGGGTTTGAAAACCTAAGATTTAATAATCGTCTCAAAAAGAGAAAAAGATTCTGGTAAATTGCCCATTTCAGCAAGGGATTAAAAGGCAATTTGTTCCTTGTGCTAAGTATTGCCAAACTGTTCTGATTAACTATTTTTGAAAACTAAAACTTCTGTGGAATATAAAGGGGGAGAATAGGGAGGTTAGTCTACATAGCTACTGAACTATTTACTTGATCACTATTTCTTACAGGTTAGCAAACTACTGTATACTCCTTAAGCTAAATCTGGTATCCTACATTATTTTGTAAATAAAGTTTTATTGGAACACAACCACGCTCATCTGTTTAAGTATTGTCTATGGCTATTTTCAAGCTAAAATATTAATAGCAGGATTGAGTAGTTACAACTTTATGTTCCACAAAATCTAAAGTATATACTATCTGGTTCTTTACAGAAAGACTCTGCTGACACCTGCTCTTTAGCACCAAGTTTCTGTTTTAGTAACAGCGTTTCTTGCCCTGCCTGTGAACTCAGACACACTCCAGGGGCACACTTCCCTCCCTAGAAATAGCTAGACATTGTACTGAGGCTCTGACTTCTTCCTTGTAGCAACACCAAGCTGCATGACCCACTCATTTACTCTTTTGACAGATATCACTTTAACACTGTCTAGCCAAAACTGTGCACGTTAATCAAAATTTTAGCAACTCACTTGTGATGGCTGCCATGCCTTGTAGCTTGAGAAACACAGCACTGTGCTATTCAACTTGTCTATTACACCAGTGCTTTTCAAATACGGTAGTTTTACTCATATACCACTGACAGAGCTTTGAAAAACTGTCAGTACCCCTCACACATTTTTTACTGACATCTACACATTTTTATATAAGTTTAAATAGTTAGTTACAGATGCAATTTCTAACGTGTTATAAAATGGGATATTTTAAAATAAATGGTTACATCTCTTTCCAAAATGTGTCCATAGAAATCAAAATGCCATTGCAATTTGATAGCACCTTTGTCCATGTGCTAGATGTAGAGGGATGCCATCCAGATATGTCCTTTACAGTCAATGCCTTCATTCCCTAACTGCCCTGAGTGAAATATGCTGCAGCCTCACATCTGAGTCTCTCCACAGGAAGCAGTTTTGACTGAAGGGTGCTATCTAGTTACAGGTTATGCTCCCTCCTGGGAAGACAACAAAAATCAGTGACTGGTCCGTTGTGGAGGCTCAAAGATTTGGACCCCTTGCCTCATTCTGCCCTCTAAACTCCAGAGTTCCCTGTGGGGTGGCCACAGCTTCTTTGGTGATGACACCAGAGCCCTCTTGATCCGTATCTGCTTCCCTCAGTCCCCCACAGTGTTATTCCCAAGAGCAAGCCCCAACACACTTCCTGCATACAAACCTCTGCTCTACAGTGTTTCCCTGGAAACTTGACCTAAGAGAGCTATTTTGTAAAGTACATGACAAAGTAAGCTCTTCTTTAGCATTAGAAAACTTTACTTTTTTCTTAAATAAACACCTTTATTTTCATTCCACTTTGCCCACAGATTTTTATCCTATTGTAGTATATTTCTACACTTGAAAGTCTTTTCTATCACCATTTGTCATACTTCTCTATAACTATAAATTAAAATTTAACTTTAAGAATTCCTTGTGAATATAGGATTCTATGTGTTAAATTTCTTCTAGGCTGACTTATCATTACAATAATTAGTAATATGCATTTGATCAAAACAACATACATCTATTATAAATTTTTATAAATGCACACAAAAATAGAAATGTGTTTTGTAAGATAGTGATTTCTATTTTTAATTAGTTTATATATGTTTGTACAATCATTGTTTACTGCTAAATGAGAATGTTCAACATCAGTTCTATTCCATTTGTTTTATTTGTATAAATGTACAAATATAGTATTTGTGCATGTCACATAACTAAGTAGATGAGAATGGAAGTGGTTTGGTTGCATTCTACTACAATGCTCTTCTTTGAACTCATTCTGAGTGATTTACTAAAAACTACAGACTGATAAGATATCAAAAGTTGTTTTAATGGTAGTGACAATTTAATTAGATCTTAATTTTTCTTTTTTTCAATTGCTAAATTTATTGGGGGCAACATTGGTTGGCAAAACAATTGCACTGTTCACAGTGGCCAATTCATGGAAATAACCAAAGTGTCCTTAATGACTGGATAAAGAACGTTTACACAATGGAATACTACTCAGCGATAAGAAAAGACGAAATACAGACATTTGTGACAATATGAATGGACCTTGAAACCTCTTATTAAGCAAAATTAAGTCAGTCTGAAAGAATCAGGAAACATATGCCCTCACTTATAGGTGGAATAATTTTGTTTTCTTGAAATCAAAGAATTGAAAACCACTTGACTTGCAGGGGATTTGTTATCCAGTCATTAATAGCATTCCTTTTCTTAATACCTACACCATATTCCAAATTGTTCCTTCCTCATTAGTGACATTCTGGAGGTAACACAGTCACACCGGTAAGTAAAATGAAGAGATGACATCTATTGTGGAGGGAGAGTGGGGTCCTGGCAAAAGAGAAGACCTTGAATACAGGCTCTTCCAGGGTCCATTCTATGACAAAATTGCATATGGAAGTTGAACATCTGCAAAGTAGCCTTGAAAATTTTCACTTCTTGTCAGAGGTACACCCACACACACCAGCTTGAAGGTCTCTGTGTCACATTAGTATTAATTTACTGAAGACCAGGAAATTTGACAAAGAGGCAGAGAGCTGATTCTTAGAATCTGCCACACCAGCTTCTCTGTCCTAGGAATTTTTCTGTACCTTATTTTTCTTAATAAAAAATGGGGGCATTGCATATTTCCAAAATATTGAAAGGGTTGCACAAATCTTAAACAATCTGAGACTTAATAGAAGAAATTTCAAAGGGAATGTACCTTCTCAAATATCCAGTATTTTCTCGTACAGAGTTTATGTTTCCCATTATTTTGAAGAGCATAGTTTTCCTGTCAGAGGGTGTGACAGAAAAAGAAAACTCTTAAAGACAAAGAAGGGTGAGTTTGAGAGCAACTTTTTAGCATTCTGGCTGTATTTATTTCCTGTTTTCCTGGACCTCTTGTTGTTGGCCTTGGTGATAGGGAACTTCTTAAGAGAGTCTTTTTTTTTTTTAAGATTTATTTTATTGTTTGAGAGAAGGAGAGAGAGAAAGAGAGAGAAAGGGGAGAGGGCACAGAGCAGTCTCCATAGTTGTACATCAGTTGTTACATGGTTTTATTCCACACAGGTGGATGTGGGGCCGTGTGGGGAGGGAACCGAACCCCCCCACATACACACACACCCTACACACAACATGGGAGGCAATAACTTTTACCACTGAGCCATTCCCTTGGTTACCAGTGGTACCACAATTCAGCATACAGGTTTGCATGGGCTGGGGCCGAGAATCGAACTCCAGACCATGTAATTGCAAGGAAAGTGCTCAACAGCTGAGCTATGCCAGCACCCCAGGGAACTTCTTTTAAATGACACAGTAATATTTTACAGAAGACTGGAAAGAAACCCAAGGTTAGAAGTGGCCTCTCTCTCCTGGGCTGTCCTTGAAGCTATTGGAATATTTCATTTACTAGGTGAATTTTCTTAGGCTTTGTTTCTTTTCTCAAATATTTTCCAATAGAAATAACTGTGGGAAATTATTAATCTTACAGGGGTTAAAAAAAACTCAACTATATTTTAAGTTCTTAACACATGAGTTCATAAAGCCCCAGACAAGGTTTAACTCAGAAAATTCAGGTAGGCTAATACTGCTTAGCTTTACTTTAGTTGTCTATTTGTCTCTTGTATTATTTAAATAATTTACTGTTTTCTTTGACCTTAGTGACTGGAAATATCACTCCCCTCTTGTTGATACAGGATATGTTATTGAGATTTTATCTTTCCTCTTCTACACCACCCCACTGGTTCATTTATAAAAAATTCCCTGTCACCATGGCCAGCAGCAAGAGGTTCAAGCAAACAGAATAAATATAGCCAGAATTCTTAAAAGTTACTCTCAAATTCTCTCTTCTTTATTTTCTTTGTTTTTTTTTTTCCTTCCCACTACAAATAAACAAAAATATGTAGAGGTTTACATATAGTATCTTAGTGTCTATATACCTGTTCCTAGAAAGTAGTATATGTCATGAAAATAGAATTTGGAGTAAGAAGACATGAGATTGACCATAATTTTAGACAAGTTCCTTACATTTAAGCTTCCTATTTACTTATCTATGAAATGGTGATAATATTTTACTCTGTATTATCCCATTTATGTGAAAGACACATATAAATGCAGACAGTCAATATAAACACATATTCTCAAAAATACAACCCAGTGAAACATTCTCTCTGCTCTGCTCTATGGGGTTTAAATTTTGTAAGAAAAGGAAAAAGAAGATTTTAAAAAATCTACTCTAATTTATAAAGAATTGTTCACATATCTTATCTGTAAACATATGGTTTATTTATGCTTTTAATAATGAAACTAGGAAAACTAAGTTCATTTAAACATATAATTTTATCAACATAATATTTATAGAGAAAGTATTCATTTAGTCAATGTATCACAACACTGAATTTCACAGGATAAACCCAGATGCAGAGTGTAGAATACAAAATATTTGTGATGGAATATATTAAATATAAAAACAATCCAATGCAATTTCCATTTAACACGTTGTAGAAAACTCCTTCTTCAATGGAATTAACAAGTTTACAATCTTTCCCATAACATGCTACGCCTTTTAAAGTGTTCTGTATCATTGAGGTTGTGATCACAGAACAAATACTTTAATAAATGAAATAGGATATAATGTAGATGGAATCCACTCACAAAACAAAGAAGATCTACGTGCTGTGAGTAAACACTCATCCTCAAGATGGAGTGGGCTGAAGAAATTCATATACACATCTTTACAGACATACAAAATATTTTAATAAGATTTTTGAGTTTAAAGCTGAATTCATCATTTTTATAGTAAGTACCCTTATATTGAGACTAATGCTCAATATAATCAGTAGTCCCTGAGAGCAGTTTGCAGTTAGAGTATATCAGAATTACCTGGAGGGCTTGCTAAAACAGCAGCTGCTAGGCCTCGCATACAGTTTCCAATATAGTAGGTGTAAGATGAGTGCAGAAATTGGTATTTGGGACAGATCCAAGTGATGCTAATATCCTGGTCAAAGGACCCCATTTTGAGAACAATTGAAGGGCAACCAGCATGGATTATATGATGATTTAGGGCAGCAGTTTTTAATTTTGACTACATAGCAGAATCACCTAAAAAACAAAAACAAAAAATCCTGATGCCTATACCCATCTAAAACTAATTAAATTTGAATCTTGGGGTTGGAATCAGGGGTTGAATCATTCACGCATTCATGAAAATGTCCCATAAAGAATCACTGCTTTAAGAAATTTTCTTTTGCCTCTTCATGTGGAGAAAAGATAACCAAACCAATGTGCCCTTTGGAGTACTGATGTATTATTAAAGATGTCTTCGAGGAAATCAAAATACCCAGCAGGCACACTGGTGCACCACTATTTCTGGTACTATCAGGGCGTAACGTGGAAAACAACCATGGCTGTTGATTTACAGTTCACTCCAAGGTTAGTTCACAGGTTTGAAATAACAGAACTTGGGAAGATGAGCAGCACACTAATTTAATTCAACTTTGTTTTTCCATTGAATGATATCAACCAAAGCATCTAGAATGTTGATGTATGTGCTGATGTGCAATGTTTACCTGTTCTGATTATTGTTATTCATTTCACTGAACTAAATTATTTATTACTACGATTAAAATTTGAGTGGCCCCCAAATAAATCACCCAGGGCTGAAATGCCACAAGCATTTACCAGTCTACCTCAGAAAGCAGAACTACAGAAACACACACAAAACACAAAGAGCACTTTGAAATAAAATTTTCATTTTTAATTAGTCTTCTGGTAGAAATAGAAAGAATGAATATTTCTAAGTTCATATGCATGTCATGAGATCATTTTATATGTCAGGAGCAATCTTTAGTATTGAGTGTACATGGAAGGACCTTCAGAACTAATTTTCATAGTCCAAGCCATTAAAGCACCAAGCAACAGATCTTTATATAAAACTGATATGTGAAACTGGGACTAATATTTGATTATAAATGAAAAGGAATTTTAACAATCCCCAGACGATGAAACTGGGCCTTTCAAGTGATCTTCGGTAAAAGTCAAACATTTGAAAACTATCCATTTGATTTGCATGTAGACATGTTGGCTACAACCATGTTGAACGCCCCCCAGCCGCACGGTCGTCCACTGAGCCACTGAGGTAAGTAAGCAGGGCTCTGTGCATCTGTCAGCTCTCCTCACCGTGCTTGCTGTGCACTAACCAGCACTGGCAGACCAGGAACCAGCGCAGACAAGATCAGTTATTTTATTTTATTTTTTTTAAGATTAAATTTAAAGTCCTGGGGAGATGCTTGGCTGAATCTTTCTTCACTCTTTCAGTCTTCCACAACATACTTTTTAAATATCCTGAAAACTAATAAAAAAGAATAATAGTATTTGAATATAATTACTAAGGATAATAATTATGAATATAATCACTCAGGATAGTAGAAATTAGGCACTAAGGCTGTGAGGGCATCAAGGAAACAGCAGGAATACAAGCAAATGCAGAAAATAACTTTGGCTCCATGTTACAATATTCAATATGACATATATTTTATATTATTTATAATATTAGAAATTTTTAGTATTTTAATATATTTGACATATTTATGGCTATATATGCATACATACATATATATCAAATGTCACAAAAGTGAAGAAATGATGGCATAGAGTCCATTTAAAGGCAACTAATCATAGCCATATCCTTCAAACACTAAAAGGGAAGCAAATTCTGGAAGACAGTTTGCTTCCTTCCTTGTGTGGTATGTCCCCTGGGTGCATTCTCCTCTGTATTTCATCTTTGGAGCCCTGTAAAGAAGATACGGATCCCACTACTTCAGAGAGCTAGTCTTGCAAAGACAGAGGGTGTGATTTAGAGTTGCAAAGGGAATAGAAGTGGATCCCTGTGTGTGCTTTGGTCCCCATCTCCATTTCACTGAGACCAATCCTGATGGCTGGGTGACAAACAGCACAGAACTGGAACCTGTGTGTGTATGTATATACCAGAAGCCATAAAGGGATGAGCCAGCCCAAAGAGGAGGAGACCCCAGGTGGGGTATCTGTTATATTCCACAAACAGATCAGGCTTAAACTCACCATCTGCCATGAAGTCTCTTAGGCCTTCATGTCGTCATGCATGGAAACAACTGTGTTCTCACTTTCTCTTTGCACTGTATGCTCTTGTGTCTCTTGGACTCCAGTGCAGCTGGGTTTTACAGGGAGTGTTTCCTTGTCCTGTAGATGATCTCTGCTCAGCTCTGGTTCTCTCTCTTGGAATACTCCTGGCCTGAATTCTTCCACCTGGCCCAACTTGGGTCCCCCAGCACAGCTCCCCACCCCGGCCTCCTCTCCCCCTGACTCAGCTCGCTGCAGAGTGGTGCCAGCTGCCCCTGCCTTTTGCAACTGTGGGGCTTTCCCTTCCAGGTCTGAGTGTTCTCTCAGAGCCCCCACCCCAGTCTCTGATGCTCCAATCACTGTCACCTCCTCCACTGCTGGCACCTCCTCCCTGCTCAGTGCTATTTCCCCTACTGCCACCTCTATGGCTATTTTCCCAAGTAACTCATCCATTTTGTGCCAAGTTTCCTCACCAGCAACATCTGAAAAGTTGGAAGCTTCATTTGCTTCTGTTATCCTGTCAGCGGTCTTCGAATCTGCCAACATCTCTCTGTTCTCCTCGGCCATTTCTGCCGTTCCTCCTTTATGCACACATTCCTCAGCTATAACCACTCCTCCTGGCAAGCTCCCAGCCCCCTCTGCGTCCCTGCTTGTCATCACTCCAGTCCCTAGAGTACACTCTTTATTTGTCTCCTCTTCAGGATTCCCATCCATCACTTCTTCACTCAACTTCCCTTCCATCATGAAACGTCCCTCAGGAACAACTTCTTGGGTCATTGCCATGGCCCTCACTCCTTGTCGCTCTTGTAAAGACCCTTCTTTATCTCTCCTTTCCAGCCCTGCAAAGCCATCTTGACCTCTAGCTGTACACTCCTGAGCCTGGCCTGTGGCTGTGATTACTGCCTCAGTTGCCTCTCTTCCTGAATCAAGTTCAGGAGCTCCACATATACCGTCTCCCCCAGGGCCTGGCCCCTCATCCTGCTCTGACGGAGCCATGTTCTTGTCGTCTCCATGAAGTGGCCTTGCTCTGCCTCTGTGATCTGCGTCTCCAGCATCCCTCAGTCTTTCCCCAACAGCTGTGATGTTTTCCAGTGACTTTTCAAACCCAGGTGCTGCTTTAAACAGGGTCACTTCTTTCTTCCTCAGTGCATCTCCTTCTTGTGGCCCTGTTTCTTCAATTAATTCACATGCCTTTGCTGGTGCTTCATTCTCAACATCACATCTAATTTCCATTTGGGGGCCTTGTGCCTCTTCCCCAGATC
Organism: Craseonycteris thonglongyai; assembly: GCA_004027555.1. Taxonomy (NCBI): domain Eukaryota; kingdom Metazoa; phylum Chordata; class Mammalia; order Chiroptera; family Craseonycteridae; genus Craseonycteris; species Craseonycteris thonglongyai. The sequence continues at coordinate 9,439 of PVKE010038594.1, forward strand.
TAACTTCCTTCATGGTTTCCCCCTCAGCCCTGTTAAACCTTTGCTCTTTTGAAATGTCTTCATTCTGAACTGCACTTACCCTTGTCACCTCTTCTCTCTCAGATTCTGTTTCCCCTAGAGGTGTTTTTGGCCTCTCAGCTTTCATCCTCTGTTTTGTTGCATAGAATTCTTCAGGTAATGTTTCCTCCCTATCATTTTCCTTATTACATTCTAACTCAGTCACAACCAGCTTCCTTTCCACATCTTCCTTACAAACTCCTTCCAGGCTGTCCTTTGAAACCTCCATCTGGGTTGCCTCAGTCTTCTCATAAGTTGAGGATCTCAATGGTATTTCTGTTCCCATAACTACCTTACTCTCTTGAGCTGATTCCTCTCTCCCAAGTGTTACCTCTTCTGAACCACCCTTTCCCTGGGATGCAGAGTCTTGCTCAGGTCCTGCATCCTCTAGGTCTGTGAATGCTTCCTCTTCACTTCCCTCAGTCCCTGCCTTGCTCACAGCTGCCCTCCTCTCAGCCTCTCGCTTTAACATCACAGCTTGTCTCAGTGCTGTTGCCTCCTGAGCACTCTCTGAGTTCTGAGCTGGGGCCTTACTTGCAAACATTGCCTTCTCTGAGCCCCGTTTCTCTTTGGAAGCTGCCCTGTCTGTCCCCAGCACTGTCTGCATCAAGGCTTGCTCTGTAGGAGCCTCATCTTCCTTTAGACCTGCAGAGGCACTTGCTACTTCTTTTCCCATGAGATTTAGCCCCTCTTTGTTCAGCCCGCTATCCACTTCTGCTTCTGCCTCTGCCCCACTTGCTATGTCCAGAGGGATCCCTCTTTCCTCTGTAAATTGTTCTACAAATGTGAGCTGCTGCGTGGTTGGTTTCAACTCCTCGTAGGGAACCTCATCAATCCCTGCTTTCCCCCTCAGTATTGTATCCCCTTTTTCTTCTGTTGTAGCAATGTCCCTGTGTTGGGGAACCTCTTCTTTCTCCACTGGTTCTTTCTTCTCCAGTGTACACATTTCTGATGTAACTGGCTTGGATTCCTTGTTTGAGCTGAGGGTTTCCCTTTCCTCCACAACTAAATTCCTATTTGGTGCTATAAAATAAGGTTAGAAAACAAGGTTACTGTAACCAAAGTGCACAGGAAGGCAACATTATATGTAATCTCATATATATATCAAGTGGTTATTGATATTATATATAAAACATTTCCTCCATTCTATGATGCCATCAATTATAACATGAACCAGGGTGGCTTTTCACGAGGGAAAGAATCCTATCAAATTTAATGGACACATTGATATTAAAGGAAAACTGAGTATCATAAATGTTGAAAACAAAATGTTCATGTCTTAGAATAAAATCAATCTCTCTCTCTCTCTCCTACTATACACACACACCACTCCTACTTTCATTTGAAATATTAGAACTACAGAAAAATTATACAAGATAAATAGTGTTTTATCTTCTTACAAATCATTATTCCCTAAAATACTGTAACATGCCTAGTCACAGCCTGTTTCTTATACTCACACGGGCATTTAACAACACAATCATAATACAGTGTGAGCTCATCATTATCCCACACATTACTCCTACATTGTAAAGCTATTATATCTAGATTTAGTCATCAAATAACTTTGTAGCTCAAGGTAAGATTTTTTATTAGAGACACCAATTTGTACTATAGGTCAGGATGCCTCCCCACTAAGTTCAGAAACTAATTTGCTTTGGCAAAACAGGATCACAAAGCAAAACAAGACTTTGTAGTCTATAACAATTTTCAACATAAATAGCCTTCTTGAAGCATTTCCTAAGTTCTGTCTATACTACTATCATACTTCAATAAATTCAAGTTCAATACATTCCTTAAAAGGCTTCAAGTGGATTTCTTATTATTTAACAAATTCACGTATTTGTGTTTAAATGATCTACGTAAAATAAATAAAAGCATGCCGTGCCAAATGCTCAAAGCATTTAAATTTTCCCACTGCAGAAAAATACTTAGGAAGACAGGAGCTTCTAAAATAGCCATCTTAATAATTTCTATCAATCAAATCTTTTTTGTTTATAGAAGACACTAAACTCAGTGTTATAAAATGAATGATCATACCAAGGTATCAACTTCCAAATTATGTAAACATATAGAGTAGGCAAATGTGTCTTCCTCAGTTTTTTTACTTCCTTGTCCTTTTGATTAGCCATTTCACTTCCTGTCCTAACACCAACAACCTATGAGCGATCTAAAGCCCTGACCATATTCACGTCTTCCCTTTTCTGATACCCCATCCAGGAATACCTTATCACTCCACTTCCTCTCCTAACATAAAACATGACTGTCCTTTGTTACATTCCTTTTGTTTCTTGCCAGCTATTAGCCATCTTGAAATAAAGCAATAATAGCTGATATTACATTTTCCTTAAAAATGTATTTGGAAGGTAACTTTGATGTCTCCTTTTGAAGGAATAACAGAAATTTTAATCTGTCATTATGGTTGGTATTGACTTTTATAGGTGGTCCTCAGCATATCATACTAGTTATATATTAAATTGTACCAAGAAGCTCCCAGAGGGAAATGTACAACCAAATGTTCACTCAGAGAACATGTAGCCAATACAGCTGTAAGAATATGGTCAATTTTACTTCATTTCAGATTATTACTGGATTTAAAACAATGAGAAACAGCAAAGTCTGCTGAGTCTCTTTAATACATGTGGCTATTAAAATTCCTGCATGAAAGTGTTATATATTAAAAAGTCACTTATGATAAAACATTTAAATAAAGTCATCTCTTTTGCTAAACTGGTTTCTAAAATTATGAATTATTTAAAGAACATTCATGAAAACAGGGGAATAAAATGATCTAGCCACCATGTCATAATATACTACGCTTAACTTCAAGGAGAGAAAGTGTTAATGGCATCCAGCTGAGCTATTTTATGGACTCACACTATCAGGGAGTCAGACATGACATTCCTGAAGCAAGGGAGAAAGAGTAATTGAAACATTACTGAGCTATATCAGTGAAAACATATGACATTGTTATGGTAACCTCATGGGCTTTTGGAAAAAAATGAATATAAGAGAACACATAATATTCATAAACAGAAGTAATGTGATTTAGTGGATGAGTGTGTACTTGGGAGTTGCACAGACCTGGGTAGGAATGCCAGTTCCACCACTTGTATAAACTTGGGAAATAACACCTCTGTGAGCCTTCATTTTCTTACCCATGAAACAGGAATAGCAATGCTTGACTCACAGAATCTCTGTGATAGCAATCCATAAAATGTTTAGCACAGTGCCTGGCACACAGAAAACCCTAACAAATCTTCCTTTCACACTTCCCTCTCACTGCTTACAATGCACTATATGTTCTTGCTTGAATCAGAATTGATCTAACAGCTACTGTGTCTGCATTGAAGAATATTTGGGGAAATACACTAAAATTCCTCTGGTTGAATGTCACTATAAAGGACCTGGGTTCTCTAAGTGCAGGAACCTTCTCTTATAACTCAGCTCAGTGGATGTTCAGATGTTACCTGGCCCTCTGCAAATCGGAGCCCAGGGAACCAGCATAAGTGCAAATATTCTGAATACTGCTATTTTTTTTTTTTCATAACAAAGTTCTTTATCTCTAACCCAGAGTCTTGTGTCTTCTGCTAGCATCTATGAAACTGTGGCTGGCTAATATATTTACTTGGAAATAGGATAAAACCTCAAATACCTCACAGTGCTTGATAACTATTATTAAAAATTGAAGGTGGGGTTAATGTGTTCATATGATGAATGAAATATTTTTTTTTAATTTGTTTTTTAATATATTTTTATTTATTTATTTATTTATTTATTTTTTGACAGAGAGAGGGATACAGAGACAGAGACAGAGAGAGAACTGAACTGGGGGAGCTCCCAGTTCAGCATATGGTTCCGCATGGGCCAGGGCCGGGATTCGATCCCTGGTCTCCGGCGCTGCAAAGTGAGCTCTTAACCAACTGAGCCATCCCGGCTTCCCCTGAATGAAATATTAATAAACAACCTTCTCCACCAACCCACACACAAACATATATTCAAGTGAAGGCTTTATAAAAAGTCATCTAAGGACATGGGATATTTGACCAGATATGTATGAGTCATGGGTCTGTTGGGTTACTCTAATCAGCACTTTTACAGCAGAAATACTCATCACCAACAACCAGGTCATATCCTAAATGGCAATGAATTATTTCCTAATTTTGAAAAATAGGGAGTTCAAATAATCATTGTGAAATCTGCCTTGGCTCTCCATGTCTTCAGTCTTCCTACTGGGTTAACTAGCTGGGAGGCAGGTTATGAAGTAAGACATCTAAAAAATTCTACCAACATATTTTATAATCTAAAGTCCTTTTTTTTTAGGGAACAATGTGTTCAAACAAGGATAATAACATTCATATCTGATAGCAGCTTTAAAGTTCCCCTTAGGCCTCTCAACCACCTCCTGCCATCCTATTCATTAGCTGAAAAGAAAATAAAGGTGGAAGAAGAATAGAAAGATGAAAGATGGAAATGGGCTGTCTTTGGCAGAGGGTTTCTGAAGGTCTTTCCTAGGTAGTGATGTGGCCTTACCTGCACGTGTGTCAATCTCCAGCTTCCTCGAGTGCTTCTCCCCATCATCCGCGCTGCTAACACCATATCCAGTGTCATAGGGGCAGTGGCAACCCGCTTCCACAGCTTCAGCTATTATCTGCCCAACTGATTGGAGATCTTTTAGAATATCAAAAAGTATAAAAACAGGTCATGGGAACATTGCTGAGCCATTTCACATCATTTCAGCAAATGGAGCTTAGAAGCATTTACATTAAAATGTGCCCTTGTTTCTAAAACCTATTAAGATTAAACAGCTTCCCATTGTGATTTCAAAAAGAAAACACAACTAAAGATCATGATGTAAAGAAATCCATGCAAAGAAATACTCGCATTGAAAAAATGACAAATGCCAGAAGCAGTGACAGATTTGCTAAATGCACATGCAATGAAACGATTTACAGAAAGAGTATAGTTGCCCTTCCTTTCTAGAAAAACTATGTTACAGCTTTTATAACACTAATCTCCACTTCTCTTTTAAATTACAAAAACTACCAAATATAACCATACTATGAGCGTTTCATCCATTAGTAGATTTTAGTGATTTAACCCCAAACTCACTCCATGTAGACATAGCAAAGAAGTTATTACATGATTTCTATCAATTTGACAGTAAAAGCTGTTGTAGAAATTCATGTGATCTGCAGTTGATTACTAGCATAGAACTTCAGGAACACGAAGACCAAAGTTTTAAGTTCCCTACTGTATCAACTTGTGTAAGTTCTTTGGCCTAAGCTTAAGCCTTAGTCAAAAAGAGGTATTAATCATTATTGATAATGATTAATTAAAGATTAAGTTAAGTAAATAATTATTAATTAAGGATTAAATTAAGTAACATAATATATGTATAGCATGCTTATCTTTTATTTATTAACAAGTGCCAAGAACTTAATAAATAATAGCTATTTTAATGATGATGAGCATGGCTATTATAAGTACAGTAGACTCTCAGTTCCCCGGCATCCATCTCTGATAAATGTAGTATTATTTCTTCAATTTTTTTGTTGATTGCTTGTCAATGCAGTTGTTTGAATTCCGGTTAACACACAGTGTATTGTTTTATCACCTTATATGCCAGGGGTGGCCAACTTTTCTGTATATAAGATCTAATTTTTATCTTAAAAGTATGTCGCGATCGACTTGTCATAGGCGTAGTCTAAGGGGGAAGAAGGGGTGTGAAATGCATACTATGTTTATACACTGTGTTTCAGTATAAGGTGCATTCCAGTGAGGTATGGGTAGATAAGTAAAATATATGTTCAAAACTATTTTTTATTTTTTAAATCACTTATTAAGTTTTTGAGATATAGGCTCATGAAGAAAATAAATTT
>PVKE010038595.1:0-15377 GCA_004027555.1 Craseonycteris thonglongyai
GGAGTTCCCCCAGTTCAGTTCTCTCTCTGTCTCTGTATCTCTCTCTCTCTCTCTCTGTCAAAATAATAAAAAAATTGTTAAAATCAAAAGACAGTTAAAGAACTTCCTAGACAAAATAAAAATTAAAAAATGTTAAATTTCATCACCACCAAACCAATATTACTAGGAATGTTAGAGAAACTTCTTTAAGACAAAAGAAAAAAAATCAAATAATAAAATGGTAACAACTTCATATTTATCAACAATTGCTTTCCATGTACATGAATTAAATGTTTCAACCAAAAGACATAGGATAGCTGAATGGATAAGAAAACAAGATATTTGCATATGCTGTCTATAAGAGACTCACTACAGATTGAAAGATACACAAATACTAAAAGTAAAGGGATTGAAAAAACATTTCATGAAAATGAAAAAAAACATTAAGCTGTGGTAGCAGTACATAGAAAAGACAAAATACTTCAACACAAGACTACAGCAAGAGTTAAAGATAGAGCCAGTAATTCAACTTCTGAGTATTTATCCAAACACCCAAAATGCTACTTCAAGCTGACATGTGCATCCATACATTCATTGCAGCCTTGTTTACAATGGCCAAGATATGGGGGCAGCCTGGGTGTTTGTTGATAGATGAATGAATACAGAGGAGGTGGTACAGATATATAATGCAATATAGCTTGGCCATGGAAGGACGTGACTTCTTGCCATCTGTGGTGACGGGGATGAACCTATATGGTATTATGCTGTGTGGACTATGTCAAACAGGGAAAGAGAGATGTAATGTGATTTTGCTTATATATGGAACTAAAGAGTAAAGTAAAAACACAAACAAAACAGAAACAAACTCAAAGACGCAGTGAACATTTTGATGGCTGTCAGATGGATGGAGGTTTGGAGTACAAAAAAAGGGGCAAGGAGGGGATGCCAGGATGGTTCAGAGGGTTGAGCGCTCATCTTGCAGCCCCAGGGTCCAAGGATCATATCGCTGTCTTGGACCACATGGATTCATATGCTGAACTGGGATGTGACTCCAACTTGGTTCTCGCAGGGGCAAGCTTTCCATTAGATAAGGCCCCGGTTCAGCTCCTGTCTCAGGCATGCTTCCCATGTAGAACACCCCCAGCTCACAGAGGCATGTCTCCCATGAGGGAGGCCACTTGCCCAGTTCCTGCCTTGAGCAACCCCAAGTCCTGGGTCTGGTTCTTGCCCTGAGTAGCCCTGAGCCCACCTGTTGAGTGAAACTAGATTGGAAAAAAACTAATGACATACAACTATGGAGCCTGCTCTGGGCCCTCCCCCTTCTCTATATCTCTGTCTCTCCCTCTCCCTGTCTGTCTGTCTCTCTTTCTCTCTGTGTCAAAAACTAAAATCTTTTAAAAAGGAGGGGATTAAGAAGTACAAAATGGGTGTTACTAAGTAGTCATGGGGATGTAGGGTATAGCAAAAGGAATATAATAACTATGTATGGTGTCAGATGGATACTACATTTATTGAGGTGATAGGTGCGATGGGGAAGGGGGCAAAGTGAAAAAGGTGAAGAAATTAAGAAGTAGAAATTGGTAATTACAAAATAGTCATGGGTATGTAAATAAAAATAAGAAATATAGTCAACAGTACTGTAATAACTATCTATAGTGCCAGGTGAGTACTAGACTTGTCAGGGAGATCACTTCTTAAACTATATAAATGTCTAATCAGTATTATGTACACCTGAAATTAATATAAAATAATATGGAACATCAACTGTAATTGAAAAAATTAAAAAAGGGAGGAAGGTGAACGAGTATAAGAGGTCCAAATTTTCAAGTCTAAAATAAATGTCATTGGAATGTATAATAATGTACAGCACAGGGAATACAGTCAATAATATTGTCAATGTGTGGTAGAGTGCCTGCTGGTTGCTGTACTTATCATGGTGATCAGTTCCTTAGGTATATAAACTATGAAGTGTACCTGAAACTAATATAATATTGTATGTTAGTTATATTTTAATATATATTTTAAATAGAAAAAATATCTAATTGCAAAAGTTCATACCTATAAAAGATGTATAAAAAGTCATGTCTCCATTCCTTTGATGAACATAGTGCTATTTAAACAAAAATGAGTAGTTACTACCTGTTTTAATAAATTGCAATCATTTACCCAGTGATTTTTCTCATTTACTAGATGATGAGCATATATCCAAATCAACTGATTATATATATGTGATCATTTTTTAAAGATTTATTTTTGTTTGAAAGAAGGTGAGAGAGAGAGAGAGAGGGAGAGAGAGAGAGGGAAAGAGAGAGAGGGAGAGAGAGAGAGAGAGAGAGAGAAGAGAGAGGGAAGGTGGGAGGGCCCAAAGCAGCCTCCACAGTTTCACATCACTAGTTACAACATGGTTTAATTCTACACAGGTGGATGTGGGCCTGCACAGGGCAGGAACCAAACCTAGTGGGGAAGGGCTCCTGCATGGGAGGTGAGAACCTTCATCTTTCACCACTGAGCCATCCCAGTGGTTACCAGGTGCTCCACAGTTCAGAATATGGGTTTCCATGGGTCAGGGCCAGAAATCAAACCCCAGACCTTGTGATTGTGAGGCAAACATTGAACCACAGATCTATTCTGGCATCCCTATGATACTTCTTAATAGCTTCATAATGATGATAGCGGGAGTGTACCATATTTTATTGAATTATTCCCCTCCCTTTTAGGTGAACCTCTAGACAGTACAAATAATGCTAAAACAAATATTAATATTTTGTACATTTATCCTCTTGCATTAATGTTTCTATTCCCAAAGGAGCAATTCACCAAAGAGCATGATGAGTAAAATAATTTGTATATTTTTACTATTACCAGACATTACCATAACTATTTCATAAAAAGCTTTTAACATTTTACACCCCCCTACCACCACCACCACCACACACACACACCAGCAGTGTGTGTGAATGGCTCTTTTCCTACTGTTTACACAACCTGAGGATTTTTTTCCTTCAGTTGTTTTTGCTTTGTTTCCCAATTCCCTTTTCAATAATAAAACTAAGAATATTTTCAGGGGAAGCCAGGATGGTTCAGTGGGTTAAGCACTGGCTTTGCAGCTCCAGTGGACCAAGGATCGAATCCTGGCCCTGGTCCATGCGAACCCACATACTGAACTGGGGTGTGCTTTCCATGCGGGAGGCCCCCAGCGCAGTTCCCACCCTGTGTGGTCCTGCCCACCTGTGTGGACCGAAACCATGTTGAAAACTGATGACATACAACTATGGGAACTACTCTGGGCCCTCCCCCTTCTCTCTGTCTCTGTCAAAAACAATAAATAAATATTTCAAAAAATAATATGTTTATTGAACATCTGTATTTTCTTTTCTGGGGCTTGCCTGTTTATTATGCATTGCTCCATTCATTTGCTTTACTCTTATCAAGATATATTAAACTTCATTTGACATACATGCCATATATTTCAGTGTATGGTTTATCTTTGGATTTTGCCTACAGTGATTTTTGATGTACAAAACTTGTTAATTTAATGGAGCTGAATGTACCAGTGTTTGTATGACTTGTGACTTCTTGGTCACCTGTCTTAGAAAGGTCTTTGCTATTTAAAGATCATAAAATAGCACCCCCAATGTTCTTCTAATATTGTACTTAAGGCATTAATCCATCTGTATATTGTTTTTGTATGAGGTATGAGGAAAGATATTGACTTAGTTTTGTATCATAATATGAAATTATTCCAACATCAGTTATAAATAAACCATCCTTTGCTGATAGGACCAAAACACCTCTTTTGCTATACATTAATCCCTATATACTTGGATCTATATCAGAAATTTTTATTTATTCCCAATAATCTCCTTGGCTATTTTTTTATTCCATTCTATGGGTCAGTAAGTGCTGGAGCAGTATATGAAGTGCCACACTCACTTTCAAGGAGTGCCTATTCCCTGGAGGAATATACCTATTTAGTTTATATTTTTATTGTTAAAAGTTATTGAGGTGACATTGATTGAGAACAATTACATTGTTTCCAGGTGTACAATTCTACATTACATTGTCTATGCATTGCATTATGTGCTCACTACCCAGAATCAGCTCTATAATTATTATGGTCCCTTTTCCTTCAGATCAGATAACTTGATAGTTTTAGTTACTGTTTACATCTTAGATGTTATTAATAACAAGAATTTGATTCAACAAAGAAAAAAAAACTCCCCAAAACAGTATCTGTACTTAAGTGAATAATACAAAGTGAATGCTAAAGCAATTTTAACACCTTATGCTAGCAATGGATAATGCTATCTCCTGAACACAATTTAAATTTCTTGGTCTTGAAGTATAAGAGTAACTTTATAAAACTGTGGTCAAATGCACATAATATAAAGTTTACCATCTTAAACACTTTTTTAAGTATACAGATCAGTGGTGTTACTTATAATCATGTTGGTGAGCAATCAATTTATAGGACGCTTTCATATCCATTAATCAACAATTCACCATTTCTTCCTTCCCCAAACCCTAGCAATCACCATTCTACTTTGTTTTTATGAGTGTGACTACTCTAGATAACTCATATATGTAGAATCGTATGGTATTTGATCTTTTATGACACACCTATTGCACTTAGCATAATGTTCACAAGGTCCATCCATGTGGTAGCATGTGTCAAAAGTTCTTTCTTTTTTATTGTTAAATTTATGGGGGTGACATTGGTTAATATAAATTACGTAGGTTTCAGGTGGACAATTCTACAATACATCATCTATGTGTTCACCACCCTGAGTCACTTTCCTTCACCACATATTTGATTCCCCCTCCCTCTTCCACAACTCCCCTCTTGACTTACCCTCAGATAACCACTAAACTCTTCACTGCACCATGAGTTGTTGTTGTTGTTTTTGTTGTTGCTTTCAGTTCTATATTTCACATATGAGTGAAGTCATATGGTTCTTGGGTTTTCTGTCTGGCTTATTTCATTTAGCATGATGACCTTAAGGGCCATCTATGTTGTCACAAATGAAAGTATTTCATATTTTCTTATGGCTAAGTAATATGCCATTGTGTATATGTAATACAACTTCTTTATTCAGTCATCTATCAAAGGGCACTGTGGTTGTTTCTACAACTTGGCCACTGTGAACAGTGTTGTGATGAGTATTTGGGTATGTATATCTTTGTGGACTAAGGTTGTCAAATTTGGGAATAGATACCCAGAAAGGGGATTGCTGGGTCATATGTAAATCTATACTTATTTTATGAGGAAGCTACATACTATCTTCCAAAGTGGTTGTATCAATATGCATTCCCACCAGCAGTGTATCAGGGTTCCTTTCTCTCCACAGCCTCTCTAACACTTGTTATTGTTCTGGAGATAATATCCACTTTAACAGGTATAAGGTGGATCTTATTGTTGTGTTGATTTGCATTTCTCTAACAGCTCATGAAGTTGAGCCTTTTTTTCATGTCTGTTGGCCATTTGTATGTCTTCATGGGAGAAATGTCTGTTCAAGTCGGCTGCCTATTTTTTAACTGGCTGTTTATTTTGTTGAGTTGTATAAGTTCTTTGCATATTTTACATATTAGCCCCTTATCAGAGACATTGTTTCCAAATATTTTCTCCCATTTGGTTGGTTGCCTCTTTACTTTGTTGATGGTTTCTTTTACTTTCCAGAAGATTTTTAGTTTAATATAGTCACATTCATTTATTTTTTATTTTACTTTCCTTACTTTTGAGGTCAAGTTCATAAAATGCCCCCTGAACCCAAGGTCTCTAAGTTTAGTACTGATGTTGCCTTCCATGCAGCTTATTGTTTCAGGGTTTATGTGGAGGTATTTGATCCATTTTGAATTAATTTGGGTATATGGTGACAGTTCACAGTACAGATACATTATTTTGCATATGGTTTCCCAATTTTCCTAACACCATTTACTGAAGAGGCTTTCTTTTCTCCATTGTATATTTATTGCTCCTTTGTCAAAAAACTATCTGTCCATTTATGGGTTTATTTGTGGGTTTATTTAATTCTGTTCCATTGATCTTTGTGTCTGATTTTCTGCCAATACCAAGCCATTTTGATTATTGAGGCTTCATAGTAGATTGAACTTGGGGAGTATGATGCCTCTAGCCTTACTCTTGTTTTGTACTATTGCTTTGGCAATTTGGGGTCTTTTGTAGTTTCATATGAATGTGATTTTTTTTAAATCTGTTCCTTGGAGGAATGTCTGTGGGATTTTTATGAGAATTGTATTAAATTTATATATTTATTTGGGTAATATGGCCATTTTAACTGTTCATTCTTCCAATCCATGAACATGAGATATTTTTTGTTCATTTTTCTGTGTGTTCTTCAATTTATTTTAATAGTGTCTACAGTTTTCAGTGTATAATCCTTTACATTCTTTGTTAAGTTCATTCTTAGGTACTTTATTTGATTTGTTGTGATGGCAAAAGGCATTTTTTTCCAATTCTTTTTCTGAAGTTTCATTGCTAGTATATAAAATGCAATGGTTCTTTGTGCATTGATTTTGTAGCCTGCAACTTTACTGTATTCATTTATTGTTTCTAATAGCTTTCTGGTGGAATCTTTAGGATTTTCTATATAAATGATCATGTCACCTGCAAAAAGTACAGTTTAACTTCTCTCTCAATTTAGATGCATTATATTTCTTTTTTCTGACTGATTACTCTGGCCAGAACTTCCTGTACTATGTTAAACAGATTGGTGACAGGAGACATCCCTTTGTTGTTCCTAATTTTAGAAGAATAGGCTTCATTTGTGTCCCATTAAGTATATTAGCTGTGGGTTTGTAATATATAGCCTTTGTTATGTTGATGTACTTTTATTCTATACATATTTTATTAAGTGTTTTGATTATAAATGGATGTTGTACCTTGTTGCATGCTTTTTCTGCATCAATTGATACAATCATTTTTTTTTTCACATTTCCATAGGAAAGTTTATATTTATAGTATACACTCCAGTCTTGAAGTGTGGCCCCAGAAAACATACAATTCTCAATAATTAATAAATCTGCTGAAGGTCCCACAGCTTCCATGCCTCTTTCAGCAGAGCAGAAGCCCTCCCATGGTAGCCAGGTGCTGACAGTGGACCTGGTCCTGCTGTGGCTTTTTGTGGTTTGGGTGCCAGAGTTTTGTGATGATCCTCTCAATGTTGATAGCATACACAGTGTTTGTGGAAATGACTTCCCTGTGCACATACAAAGCTTCAAAAGGGTCATACATGTTCACTGGAGGTAAAGACGCAGGGAGAGTGTCCCCAGAGCAGGCCAGCAGGAGGGCAGGCTGCTGTTCAGCATCATCAGGGGACCAGAAAAAGCTGCAGGGCTTTTTATTAAGTTGTTTTAAGCCACTACACTGTTCTTCAGGTATGTTCTGGGGTCACATTACTACCAAAGACATACTTTAAATGACCATCATGTAACTGATAATCTTTCCTTCTTGACACAATTGATGTCAATATAACTTTCAGATGATTCTCCACCACATAGATCACAACTGGCACAGCCTTTTCTGTGACATTGTCAAGCCCGTACTTGTAGGCAGTCACTATCATCAGCCCTTTGAGCTGACCCCAAGTTAGCAGCATCATTGTATAAAAACAAAGTTTCAAGTCATCATCATCTTGGGGATCCTCTTCCACAAACTGCTGGGCTCCCAAGAGTGGGTTTTGAGGCTGGAATCTATGATCAAGTTTTTGACAAACAGAATAAAGTTTTTCCTTTCGCTTTGGTTTTCCAGGTTTGGGTGCAGAGCCCCCTGTCCAAGGCAAAAATCCAGCACCTTCTGGTATAGACACCAAAATCTCAAACTACATGACAATAGCCAGGAGGAAATCATTGCACAAATGGACATTATCTTATGTGAGAAGTCTATGAGCTTCAAGGTCAATCTCTTCTTTGCTGATCTTCTACTTGAACCACAACTTTAAGTTGGCCCAGTATTGCTTCATATTGTCCCCCGGGGCCTTACTCAGGTTCCTCTTCACCACCTTCAGCTCACTCACAAAGGTCATAATTGCTCCCAAGTCCACAATCATATGATGTTTATCTTTTATTTTGTTTATGTGGTGTATCGCATTGATTAATTTGCATATGTTGACCCATCCTTATGCTCCTGGGATGAATCCCACTTGATTGTGATGCATAACCCTTTTAATGCATTGTTGTATTCTATTTGCTAGTATTTTGTTTAGGATTTTGCATCTGTGTTCGTCAGAGGTATTAATCTCTTGTTTTCTTCTTTTGTGTAGTCCTTACCAGGCTTTAGTATTAGAGTAATGTTGGACTTTTAGAATGAGTTAGAAAGTATTGGGGAAGCTGGGATGGCTCAGCGGGTTAAGCGCTCACTTTGAAGCCACGGGGACCAAGGATCGAATCCCGGCCCAGGCCCATGCGAACCCACATACTGAACTGGGGTGTGCCCCCAGTTCAGTTCTTGCTGGGGCCTATGTAGGAGGCTCCCAGCCCAGTTTCTGCGCTGCGCAGCCCTGTGCGCACCTGTGGAGTAAAACTATATGGAAACCTAATGTCAACTATGGAGACTGCTCTGGGCTCTCCCCGTTCTCTCTGTCTCTCTCTGTCTCTGTTTCTCTCTATCAAAAATCAATAAAATCTTTTAAAAAAAAAGAAGAAAAGAAAAGAAAAGAAAGTATTGCCTTTTCAATATTTTGGAAGATTTGAGGAGGATAGGTGTCATTTTCTCTTTGAAGGCCTGGTAAAACTTATTAGTGCAACCGTCTGGTCCTAGGCATCTGATTTGGGAAAGGTTTTGGAAGATTGTCTCAATTTTCTTACTATTGATTGGTCTATTCAGATTATACAGTTCTTCTTGGTTCAGTCTAGGGAGACTATACATTTTTTAGTAACTTGCCCATTTCTTCTATGTTGTTAAATTTGGTGGCATATAGCCCTTCTTATGATTCTTAAATGATCCTTTGTATATCTGTGGTATCAGTCATAATTTTCCCTCTTTCCTTTCAAATTTTGCTTATTTGTGTCTTTTCTTTTTTTCCGTTGGCAAGCCTAGCCAGAGATCATCAATTTTACTACATTTTTGAAGAACCAGCTTTATGTTGCATTCATTTTTTTATATTTTTTCATTCTGATTTTCATTTCATTTAGTTCTGCTCTAATTTAAAATATTTCCTTCCTTCTATTAACTTTGTTTGTTTTTTGTTGTTGTTGTTGTTATTTTTATTGTTCATTTTCTAGTTCTTTAAGGTGCAATGCTAGGTTGTTTACTTGTAATTTTTCTTATTCCTTGAGATAAGCCTGTGATGATATAATTTTTTCTCTTACTACTGCTTTTACTACATCCCAATAATTTTGATTCATTGTGTTTTCATCATCATTAGTTTCTATGTATTTTTATCTCTGCTATTATTTCTTTGATCCACTCATATCTTAATAACACGCTGTTAATCTCCACATATATGAGTTTTTTCTGCTGTCTTTTTGCAGTTAACTTCCAGTTTCAAAGCTTTATGGTTAGAGAATACACTTGAGATAATTTCAACCTTCTGGAATTTCGTGAGGGTAGTTTTGTGACCCAGCATATACTCTATCCTTGAGAATATTCCAAGTGCATTAGAAAAGAATGTATAGTCATATGTTGTAGGAAGAGATGTCCTGTAAATGTCAATTGTGTTCAATTGCTGTAATGTATCATTTAAAGCTGATATTTCCTTATTTATTTTCTGTTGAATGATCTGTCCATGGCTGTGAAGGGAGTGTTTAGTTCTCTTACTGCAATTGTCTTTTCTTCAGTTTCTTTTTCTAGATCTGTTAAGAGTTGCTTTGTAAATTTTGGTGCTTCCTATTTGGAGGGATATACATTAATAAGTGCCATGTCTTTTTGTTGTATTATCCCCTTCAATTTTATGAAATATCCATCTTTGTATCTTATTAGCTTTTTTATCCTGATGTCTGTTTCATCAAGTATTAATATGGCTACACCTACTTTTCTCTGTATGCCATTTGTTTGGAGTATTGGTTTCCACCCTTTCACTTTGAGTCTGTATTTATCTTTGTAGTTGAGGTATGTCTCATGGAGACAGAATATGGTTGAGCGGTGTTTTTTTTATCCAGTCAGCTACTCTATGCCTTTTCATTGGTGAGTTCAATCATTTAAATTTAGGGTACTAACTGACTTTTGAGAATTTCTTATAGCCATTTTATTTTTTGTTTTCTGGTACCTCGGTGTTTCCATTGTTTCTTTTTTTTCCTTTTTTCCTCTCTTTTCTTCCTGACAGTTATTTTAGTTTGATAGTGTTCCATGATGTTTTTTGATTTGTTTTCTCTTTCTCTCTTTCTTTTGTTATAGGTCTCAGTTGAGTTTTTTTTGGTTTTTTTTTTAGTGTTTACCATGAAGTTTAGGTAAAAGAAGTTTCATTTATACAGTGTTTTTCATTCTTAAGCATGCCTCTTATTTCCATTCTCTTTTGGAAATTTAACTGTCTACTTCCTCTCCTTTTATGTTTTTGTTATTCCATTTTATCCCTATTTATTTTTACTTTTTGTTTCAGGTCAAATAGCCTATTTCAGTATTTCTTAAAATGCTAGCCTTAAGCTGGAGAATTCACTCAGATTCTGTATGTTTTAAAAGGTCCTTGGGGAAGCCGGGATGGCTCAGTGGGTTAAGCGCTCACTTTGCAGTGCCGGGGACCGAGGATCGAATCCCGGCCCCGGCCCGTGCGGACCCATATGCTGAACTGGGAAGTTCCCCCAGTTCAGTTCTCTCTCTGTCTCTGTATCTCTCTCTCTCTGTCAAAAACAATAAAACAAACAAACAAAAAACTTCCTTACTCCTCCTTTGTATTTAAATGATAAATTTATTAAATAGATTAGTTTTGGCTGGTAATTTTTCTCTTTCAGTATTTTGAATGCTTGACTTACTCTATCATGGCTTGTAGAGTTTATGTTGAGAAGTCTGATGAGAGTATGATGGGCTTTCCTTTGTAGGTTATGTTGTTCTTTCTCATAGCTGCCTTAAGGATTCTGTCTTTGTCTTTGACTTTTGACACCTTCAGTATAATGCGAAATGAAGAAAGTCTGCTAGAATTCAAGAAGCTAGGGCTTCTATTTTCGTCTTGGATTTTGGGTTCCAGTTCTTTCCATAGATTTGAGAAGTTCTCATCTATTATTTGAACAAATATATATGCTTTATTCTTTAAAGACTTATTTTATTGTTTTTGACAGAGAGAAAGAGACAGAGAGACAGAGAGAGAAGAGGGAGGGCCCAGAACAGTCTCCATAGTCATATGTCATCAGTTTTTGACATGGTTTTGTTCCACACAGATGGACGGGCCTGCACAGAGTGGGAACTGGGCTGGGGTCCTCCAGCATGGGAGGTATGCCTTCTCAAGCCAGCGGCCAAACTAGGGGGCAAAAACCAAACTGGGGGCTTCCCATATGGAAAGCACACCCTAGTTCAGCATATGGGTTCGCATTGGCTGGGATTGGGATTCGATCCTCAGTCCCCAGGGCTGCAAAGTGAGTGCTTAACTCACTGAGCCACCCTATCTTCCACATTGAATGAATTTTCTGTGCCCTTCATGTCCTCCACTCCCTTTGAAATGTTCATTATTCTTATGTTGCTTTTTCTAGTGGAGTCAGATAGTTCTTGCAAATATCTTTTATTTATTTTAACTTTCAGGTCTGTCTCTTCTTCCTTTTGTGACATTTCCCTATTTCTATCTTCAATATCACTAATTCTTTCCTCCATCTGGTCAGCTCAGATTCCTTCAAAATATGACAATAAAATTCACAAATTTGCCACAGTGTGCTTATGTTGGCAGCACTGTACAGACAACTCAATTAGGTTTCATAATTATGGTATATCTGTGTCTCACAGCATTATTCATGCCAACATGTGTCAGTGTCTTGCTGAATCGCATTAATTATTGTTGTTGCTATTTTTGTGTTCCTTCATGAGAATGTCAGTTTGAATTAGAGCAGCACACAAACATTACATTTCTTGTTAAACTTGGCAAGAGTGGAAGGTAAAGCTGGGACAGGTTAGTCCACATTTATGGGGAAAATGCCATGAAGAAAATGGCAGTATACAAATGGATTCATTGTTCTTTTAGGGGGTGGAGTGGTGGGAGAAAGTATCATTGATGAAGAGAAGTTAGAGCAACCATTAAGAAGCAGAACTGACAAAAAAAATGCAAAAACTCATGAAAATGTGTGTCAAAATTGTCAGCTGACTGTAAAAAGCATAGCAGACCATGTACACATTGATAGAGAAATTGTTAAGAAAAATCTAAACTAAAATGTTGCCATGAGTAAGGTGTGTATAACAATGGTCCCAAAGGAGCTCACCGATGAACAAAAGTAATGGAGGGTCAAAGTTTGTTAAGACCTTTTGGAGAAAGCAAGATGATGTTTTGGGCCATTTTATCACTGGCAATTAAATATGGATATACCAATACAACCCTGAAACAATACATCACATTGCACAATGAAAGTCAGCCAATTGCTCACAACCAAAAATGTTCCATCAGTCCAAATCAAGAGTCAAAACAATATTGTTAACCTTTTTTTGATATCAGAGTGATTGTTCATTACAAATTTGTTCCAACTGGACAGTTAATTAGGTTGACTATTTGGAAGTTCTGAAAAAGGTGCACGGAAAAGTTAGATGGAAATGAACTGAACTTTTTGCCAACAATTCATGGCTCTTGCATCACTACAATGCACCAGTTCACACAGCACTGTCTGTGAGGAAGTTTTTAGCCAGTAAACAAATAGTTGTATTGGAACGCCCTCCCTATCACCTGATCTGGCCCCTAGTGACATTTTTCTTTAAGGTCATTTCTTTAGTGACATTTTTTAGAGAAAATATTGAAAAAGAAGACATTTTGATGACATTCAGGACATCAAGGGTAATATGACAACAGCTCTGGTGGTAATTCAAAAAGAGTTCCAAAATTGCTTTGAAAGATGGACTAGGCCCTGGCATTGGTGCATAGCTTCTCAACAGGAGTACTTTAAAGGTGACTGTAGTGACATTCAGCAATGAGGTATGTAGTACTTTTTTTCTAGGATGATTTCATGAACTTAACTGTTAGGCCTCATATACATCAGACTAATACATCTAGTAAAATGTAGAAATATTTCTCTTACATAGTTCTATATCCTCCCAATTTTGTGCTGTTATCATCATATGTTACATCTATAAATATTATATGACCAACAATACAGTGTAATAATTATTATTGTATATAGTATTTACTTATTAAATAAATGAGAAAAAATAGGATATAGAAAGTGTTACATTAACCCAGCTATTTACCATTTCCTGTGTTGTTCATTTCTCCTAGTGGATTCAGGTCACCATCTAGAATATCTTCCACTCAGACTGAAGGAGTTCCTTTGGTATTTCCTGTAATATAAGTCTGCTATTTAGAAATTATCTGTCTTTCTTTATCAAAACAGGTTTTCATTTTTTTAATTGTTAAATTTATTGGGGTGACATTGGTTGGCAAAAATTACATAGGTTCCAGGTGTACAATTCTACATTACATTCTCCATGCATTGTGTTATGTGCTCACCACCCAGAGTCAGTTCTCTTTCCATCACCATATATTTTATTTTACCTTGGCAGACTTCCTTATAGATAAAGGTTGGCAGGAGACAGATG
Source organism: Craseonycteris thonglongyai (assembly GCA_004027555.1). Classification (NCBI taxonomy): domain Eukaryota; kingdom Metazoa; phylum Chordata; class Mammalia; order Chiroptera; family Craseonycteridae; genus Craseonycteris; species Craseonycteris thonglongyai. The sequence continues at coordinate 13,649 of PVKE010038595.1, forward strand.
GGAAAGGCCAGCCACAAGCCATAGTAACACAAATTTCAATGTTTCTTAACCTAAGACTAACATTGTTGTATGCTTTTAGTTAATTTCTAGAACACATAAGTGGTTGTTTTTATTCAGTTTATACCATTTTGTAGTTACTCTTTGGAGAATTTTCCAATATCCTCATTTGGAGATAGCTGGAAATGTCTTAACGTTAAACTTTTTAAATTAACCATATTTAAGGAAATCAAACTTAATAAATATTTTATAAATGTTAATCATGTTATTCCTTAATCAGACTTAAAATAGGTTGATATATTTTACTGATGCTTTAAAAGAATCAGTTTAAAGTCCATTTATTACTTCTATTTGATTTTTGGATTTTCATTTCTTTGACTTGATTTTGTTTGCCTACTCCCCTAAGGTCTTATAAGAGATCTTGACATGGGCAGTACCTGAATGTTGAACCTGGAGAATGAGGGACCTGAAGTAAGCCAGTAGTTCCCAAGAGATATAGGCACAGAAAGTCATGGGAAGGGGAGAGACTTAAGTTTCCTTGTAGTATTGAGAGGACTAAATAAACCCACCAAAAGATAAATGTGGCTCTTGTGGGCATTTGTCTCCTTTTCTTACCCATTGCAGCAATAGTTAGCAGGCTTTCATGTGGTATCCAAGTGCTATTGGGCATGGGTCCTTTGTGCCTGAAGTGTCAGAGCAAGATGCACAAGCTTGGTCCAAGTTTACTAGCATCTTAGTTTTTAATTTGTATGGAGTTCATTTATCTTTTTATTTTGTAGTCTGTGTTTCTGGTGGTATATCTAAGAAACTACTATCAAATTCAAGGTCATAAAGATTTGCCCCTATATTTTTCTCTAAAATTTTATAGTTTAACCTCTTACCTTTATAACTTTGATCTATGTTGAGTTTTGCACATGGCATGAAGTATTGTGAGCATCTAAAGTCATGCTTTGGTGTGTGGATATCCAGTTCTCTCAGGACCATTTGGTAAGAACTAGTCTTTGCCTATTTAATGACTTGACATCTTTGTCAAAAATCAATTGACCATAGTATATGACTTTAGTCTGCTCTCTCAATCAACATATTGATCCATATGTCAATTTTTATTTGAATACCATACTGCTTTTATTACTATAGCTTTGTAGTAAGTTTTGAAATATGGAAGTGAGTACTTCAGCTTGGTGCTTCCTATTCAAGATTGTTTTGACTGCAGAGGTCTCTTGCAATTCCATACAACTTTTTGTATTAGCCTTTCTATTTCTGCAAAAACAGTTGTTGAGATAATGATAGCGAGTACATTGAATGTGTAGATCTCTTTGGGGAGTATGCCATCATAACAATATTTAATCTTCCAACCTATGAACAGAGGACACATTTTTATTTAGGTCATCTTTAATTCCTTCAGTAAGTTTAATGTACCAGTCATGAATTTCTTAATTAAATACTGTTGTAGGTATACTCATATTATGCAGTTTGATGTTATTGTAAATTGAATTATTTCCATTTCATTTAGATTGTTGATAGTATATTGAAATACTGGGGAAAGCCGGGACGGCTCAGCGGGTTGAGCGCTCGCTTTGAGGCCATGAGGACCGAGGATCGAATCCCGGCTCCGGCCCAGGCAGGACCCACGTGCTGAACTGGGGAGTTCCCACAGTTCGGTTCTCTAACTGTCTCTGTCTCTGTCTCTCTCTCTATCTGTCAAAAAGTAAAATAGAAATAACTATGCACT
>PVKE010038596.1:0-15377 GCA_004027555.1 Craseonycteris thonglongyai
CACACACATCTCCACTAGACTAAGTAGTACCTATCCCCAATAAAGGAAATTGCCTAATAGAAATGCGGCGTTAAGGATATCAGAACAGTAGACCTTTTAGATTGGTATCTAACTGCTAGGTTAGCAATATATTTTCATGATGGAACTTATTTATAGGCTTCAGTGATTTATATTTGGTTGCCCTTGCATTATATATGTAAATCAATTTCATCGTGAACTGACCTCATAAGAACTACAGCAAGATAATTAAGTGTATATACAATAAAGAAATGATAGAAATATTAGAATTATAAAGTTAATCCTTTGACAATGTAATGTCCATAACTCATATGCTTCTACACTGTAAATTAAATCAATTCTAAATAAAGCAATAGACACTATACTATAGGTAAATTAATACTGACCACATAAATTCTTTCTAATGCGAACCTTCATAATTGTCATCATTTAATGCCTAGACAAGAGATTTCTGAAGACACTAAGACAATCAGAATCAACTTAGAAAAAATAAATCCCCTGTAGATCACCTCAGGTCACAACTGTCCAGGAGAAAGATTGATCTTTAGAGATCTACCCATGTCAACTGGCATCCAAGCCAGATGCTATTATATTCATTATACCCTTTGGCTATTATCTTGGAAAACTAAAAGGAGCAAGGAAGTTATGAACTGTATAGTAGGATCATTTTCTTCAAGGCATTCTTCAATAGTAGAAATGGAGCTTTACAATCACTAAAAGGCAGGCAGGCCAGAGAGGAGCAGCAGATTATTAAGGAGGTCACTGAACTGGCAAAAGGAGCTGGACTGGCAGAATATGGAAACTGACTTGAAGACAAACTATGATGACATTTGCAGAACTGGCCTGTGACATAAAACTTACTCAGTTTATTTCATAAGATTTGTAGAATAGTGACACAGCTGTCATCTATTCTGATTCCAGTCAAGGTCCTCCTTCATGAACTGCAGGTGCTAAAGGTGGACATTTTCTCCCCACTAGATCACTGCCCCCTAGACTTTGCACCTCCACCCACCCAGCTGAGCAATTTGCTGGGGACTTGGCACAACCACTGGAGCTCATTCACTACTGTATTTTAGATATGCTATTTTCTGTTTTATTTTCCTCTGGAATGAAGTGAAAAGACTATAGAGTTTCTATAGTCTTACTCAAGACCATAGATTGCTTATTCAAGCAATCATTTGCTTCTCTCATTTCCTTTGGGAAAGGGTCTCGTGATTTTGCAGGCATTCTGTCTTTTTTATGAGGTGCCTTTCACTGATAAGTTGAAGAAAATGTTGCATCATTTGGGAACGAAAAGAATATCTTGCAAAATTCTCCCACTGTTAGTCTTTGGCTATTCTGACTTCTTAAAAGCAATTCTGACTTTTGAAAAGCAAAGAATTGTCTATCAAGTTATCCAACCAAGTAAGCTGCCCAATTTTCTGGTCATATAGCAATTTGACTTAAACAAAGTCTCAGAGGAGGTACAGAATATATTGTGAATTCAGTATCAGTAACAAGTTATGACGGACAATTGTAAAAATACAGTTTTAAAAAAAGGAATTTTATTTGTTGTACTATGGGAACAGTAAAAGCTTTTTAGCTTGGATGTAAAGGGGAAAAAGCATACTATGGGAATAAGATTTTTAGCTTGGATATGAAGGAGGGGAAAAAAGCAGATTTCAAGAGTGAGTTCAAGTTTTTCAAACTTCCTTCATCTGATCCTCCCCAATTCCCACCAACCATAACAACCAAACTACCAGGACATTCCCTAGGTAGAACTGATAGCTAGATTTAAATCATTTTAATAATAGTATTTGGTTTCCTAAGACTCAGCCTCCGAACTATGTCAATATTAAGGAATTTCAAGCCCATTTTGTAATTTGGGGATGTTAGAGTGTGTGGCTTTATATTCTGTGGGGTGTTTTTTTTTTTTAATATTATATGCCCTCAATTTAATGGAAAAAACACTTCTTTTAAGAGCCAAAAATTTGCAAAGCATTGCTCAGTGAATGACTACATATGCCCAAATTGATTAGACATGGCCTCTGCCAACCAATAGAGGGAATAGTTAGTTAGGAAAAAAACAAGACAAATCAGAAAAGCACTGTAATTGATTCATTCATACATTTGCTGAGCTCCTGCTATATGACAAGTGCTATGAAAAGCAATGATCATACCACACTGACAGTCTTATTAAAATTTAAATGGACAACAAGCACACACCTTTTGTCTATTAATTGCTAGGAAGAACACAGGCAGGTATACAGTGAATCTGACCTTATCTATATCAAAGATATATACTGTTATCTACACATGTGCTACCATGTGACAACAGGCACAGGAAACCATTTAATTGTGATAGTTTCCTGTGCCTATTACCATGAATATACAACATACCACTTATTTTTATAAAAATTTTACAACGAGCCTTAATGGGAAAAAGTCCATTGAGGTTTTCTATTAAGTCATGAGAATATATCCCCGCTCAGTTTAAGTTTTCCACAAGTGTTTACCTGATTAAGTAGCATATGGTTAAATGTCAGCTAAATGTGAACACCTTGGCAGAATCCCTGTACCTCTTAGCTGCATCTCTCATTCTCCTCATGAGACACATGCCACACAACTACTCACAGCAGGAGTGTCCAATCTTTAGGCTTCCCTGGGCCACACTGGAAGAATTGTCTTGGACCACACACAAAATACAGTACACTAATGACAGCTGATGAGCTAAAAAGCAAAGTTGTAAAAATCTTGTGTTTTAAGGAAGTTTACGAATTTGTGTTGGGCTGCATTCAAAGCCATCCTGGGCCGCACGTGGGTTGAGTGTTAACGCACAGCATTCTCAAGCAGCTAAGCTCCCCCTTCAGCTTTGGCTGTTTCTCATTGCCCTTACTGCCCTCCACACATTTACGTTTTGAAGCTCAATTTGGAGCTCACTTCTATTTTAACCTTGTTGTCCTTACTGTTAAGGCCCTTTCCTTTGCCTGCTACACTTGCTTATACATATTGCACTAGTTTACTCTTCCTTAGGAACTATCCTTTCATTGTCCTTGGAACCCCACCCAGTCTTTGCAGTGCTGTTCATGTAAGTTACTCAATAAAATATTGAGCAGTGAATGGGAAGAACTCTCTAGCAAACCTCTCAATAGCATAGTATTTCAAATTACTTCTGCATTTGATTTTCTTGTTACCCACGCCTCCCTTGCTGACATTCTAAATATCCCCTCTCCACTGAGTGCCATCTTAGCAAGTATTTCCCTTCTTTTTATTGCCAATTCCTGAAATTGGTGATCTACACCTGTGCCACAGCTTCTACTTATTTACATTTTAATCCCCTGCGTATCCAGCTTCTGGAACCACCCTACTACTGGAATTATGTCTCTTAATATCACCACCTGCCTACGCAAATTCAGTAACCTTTTCTCAATTTGTGTTTTGATTAAATCTCTCCAACTCTTTAGACTGTCTTGATCTTTAAGCCTTTATTATTCTTGTTCTTCTGCTCTTTTCTGCTACTTTCCCTTTCTCCACAGCCAGCACTTCTGATTTCTAACTGGTCTATACTCCAATTTGTTTCTAAGTCCCCTGCTCTTCTCCTTAAACACTCACACGGGGTATATGTCCTCTCATAGCTTCAAAAACCACTCCCTGACTTTTCACCTTTGCTTTAGTCCCATATGTGCAAAACAAAATGGCAATACAAATTTGTTATCCTGACATTATTGGAAACCTAACCTTTCCTAAACAAATGTTTCCCTGAAACCATTTGCCATTCTGAACATACACACTACAGCCATGACAACCTACTTATAGTTCCCTGTTTTGAAAAGTTGGATACAGCATGCATTTTTGCACTTAAATTTATCCACTAGATTCAGTCATTCATTAGCTTATCTTACATCTACGATATAAATTATGTTAATAGTCAATTCTCTAGCCCGCTAATGATTGTTCATTCATTCACCATCCCCTACCATTTTTTAATCAGATTATCATTCGAGTACAAATTCTGGCTCTGTCTGTTGTATAGCCAAGGGGAGATTGCCTAACTTCTCTAAACTTTTGATTTTTTTTTTCAAGTGTTTAGAAATGAGATTGTTATAACAGTATCTGAAATACTATAGTTAGAGACTTTGTGAATTAATGTAAATATTTAGCACAATTCCTAACAAGTATAAGCCCTCTGTAAATAGATCTCATTGTATTCATCTATTAACATTCTTTTTCATACTTTACTTCATAAAAGTACGTAGTTGTAAAAAAATTGAAACTAGTTCAGTAGTTAAGTAGTTTTTATTTTTTTCAGCAATTTGGTTCTATCTCTTCACTGCCATGTTTTGCCACTGAAATAAATGGAGGCTGGCTATGTGACTTTAATTGTATGAATAGTGTGGAGCCTAACTGTACATTTCCCATGTCAATAAAAAGATACATAAAATTTTTTTGACATCTTAGAAATTAAGACTTTTGTCATCCATAGTATGCCAGATTACATACCAGAGGTTGTTCTCTCCTGATTCTAGAGTGAACCATACACAATTTTGAATCTTTCAGTAGATGGGGTCTAAGATTTAATGAATAAGGCAGTATTATATTATCAATGCCTTTTAACTTTCTTTGCAATACATTGCTGTCAGCCTACTTTTGCTAGTAACACTTGTTTTACTCTTAAAGTTTTATGTGTTACTCCCCAGTTAAGGTTTTCTTTACATGGTGCCTTCTCAATGTTTTCCACTTTAAATGTTCTCTAAAACTTAAGTTCCTGTCTTTATTCCATGTTATATAGCCCTCTAGCTCTTCATTAATCTGCCAGGTTGGTTTTCTCACAACTGCTCCCCAATTTGTGCCTATTCTCAACCTCCGTGCATTTTATTCCTGTGACTAAGATTCCCCTTTTCCTATTTAACTACTTATCCTTATGGAAAAGATTTTCTGTTCCAATACATTGTCCTATTAAACTATTTTGAGTTTAAGAAAAGTTTACAAAAAGCTATCCTAAACTGCTCCTACATACATATTCAGATTTAACACTACACACACACCTATATAACACAGCAGAATTAAACAGTTGTCTTTTCCTGTTGATTCCATAATGTATGTACTCCAGCTCATGTTCTCACTTAATGAGAGAGCCATCAAACCCAGACAATGTCTCCCTTCATGAATTCATCTAAAATAATTTGCCGCTCCTTGAATCAGAACGGGGCAGTATCATTGCCTCCCTCATCCCATTATGATCAGACATTTGGCCATTTTCCCAGGCTCTGCTGAGGTACACACACGCCTCCTCTTTGTTCTTTTCACATTCATTTAAGAGCTATATAAGAAAGCTGAAACCAAATGTGAGAGTGGCTATAACCCGTGGTGCAATGAACACATCCAGGTAGAACTGCAGCCTTGGCAATGGACGGGCAGCAGGTAGAGGAACTGGGGTCACACCTGTTCCCTTGACTAACGCTTATGCCCTAATAAGGAAAGAATGGCCATGTGCCCCAATTTCCATATTCTAAAAATTCCTAATAGGATTATTTTCAACTTTTGGAAACAATGGAGAACATGCAGTATGTTTCTAGATAAGGTACCAGAGAAGTAATTAAAGCTATTGTTAGGATTTAAGAAAAATGTAGTTTTGAGCAAGCAGTATAGAGCATTAAGTGATTTTTATTAAAATATTGCTATTAATTGGAGAAACAGGCCTTAAAGTTTAGGAGCATTTCAAAAAAATGTTTGAACAAGTCTATGTTTGTGCAAAATTATTCTAATACTTAGTAATGTCAAGTGATATCATTAATAGTGATTGAGACTTCTGGCAATTTCACGTACCCTTAGAAAACACTTGTTAACATTTAAATGTTATCTTTAAATATATGCATGTTTTAAGATTTTCTAATCTTAATGAAAAAGTACATAGTTTTTAAATAATTGACTGCCTTCATATTTGATTCCCTTTCTTTACGTTGCATCTACCGTGCTAATGGGATCTAACTCCTACTACTCTGCCCAAACTTTCCAAATCTAATCATTTCAACGAACAATCTTATTTGTTTTCCTCAATCTTGACTTCTTAATAGCTTTGGGGATGTTTTGAGATTGTTTAAAAACTCACTGGGATCTAAATTTAAACACCACACTGTACATGCTGCCCAAAACAAGTTTAACTTACAATTGGTATAATGTCCTTTGAACTCACTAAGTGATTTTGTGCCTGGCTATGTACTTTATCTCGATTAAAGGGTCAAAAATAACTAGTTTAACTAGCTCATATAGGTAAGAGTAACATACTGGTGTTATTTTTAAGGAAATGTATTACTGTATTTACTGAGTTTGAAGATGAAATCACAACTATTAACATGAGCACCACAATAAAAGACAACCGTGGAAAAGCCTCTATAAATAGGATATGCTTTGGACTACACTCAATGCCAATTAGTGAGATAGTAACTTACATAGCACACGTAAAATCTTTTTGTCTGATTATGTAAGATTCATTGAGACAACCTGCATCAGTTCACTACTGATCCGTCACTGTTCAACTAAAGTCTGAAGTACCCACTGAGAGGTAGAGACAGAGACAAGGTGCTTATCTGCCTCCCCTTTCACAAGCCAAGGCAGAGGTATGTAAGTTGTTACGACTCCAACAACTTTTCTTTTGGAATTTTATACATGCTTGATGAGCAAATGTGGTTACAGATCACACTTAACACTCAGGTATCAAGACTACATATGATAACCTCCTAAATAGAAAAGGGGAAGAGTATCCATTTTGCCTTCACATTGGCATCAAAGTCACATTCTTGTTTCTACATAGTGATGGGTTTTATTTCATAAACAGTTATGTGTTTTTGGAAAATGCGCACATTATGGGTTAAGGTTACTCACGCTTTAATGGTTCTGCTTTCTCCTCAGGCCTCTCCACGGGCTTCCAGATGGGCGCTGTGTCCTCACATGGCTTGTGTGCACACACATCCCAGGTGTCTTGTTTCATAAAGACACCAGCTGTATTGGATTAGGGCCCACACGTGACTTCACTCAGCCTTAATTACCTATGTACAGGCAAATTTAATTTAGAAATGGAAGTACGTTCTGAGGTATACTGGGATTCAGAACTCCAACATGAATTTTAGGGAAACAACCAGGCACATAATATGGATGAATTTGCTAGCGATGTTTTTTTTTCTGTTTAGCCATGATATTCTCTACTATAAATTAAAATAATTGAGAGTATTCTTTGGGACCCAGTAATTTTTTGATTAACAATTGAGTTTAAATGCATATAAAATTAAGCATGTTTTAAAAATTATGCTTTACATCCATCTGTAATTACAAAGCAGTGGGACATCCAAGTAAGGCTTCCTCCAGGGAGAAAATACGGGCAGGCATACCTTGGAGATACAGTGGCTTCCATTCCAGAACATTGCAGTAATTATCACAAAAAAGCAAGTTAGTTTTTTGCTAGTGAGGGTCTTGTCTTCAATTTGTAAAATACAACACCTGTGAAGCCCAATAAAACAATGAGCAGGCATGCCTATAACAAGGCTTAAAATGAGGTACTTATAAAGATAGATTGAAAAATATGGCACACATAAGCTTAAATGGTATTTCACCTCAGGTATGGAAAAAAATGAAATTTTCAAAGGTAGAGGCAGAAGTACTACTAATAGTTGGACAGTGATAGAATCCTAGGGATGACTGTTGGGAGGGGTGTAAATCTGTCTCCAGTATATTCCAAACAATACTTGATCTAAATACTTCAATGATTATGTGTATCAACTTCATTGGGCTATAGGGCGCCCAGATATTTGATGCAACTAAGAGAGGGTGTGTTTAGATAGGATTAACGTGTATATTAGTCTGAGTAATGCAATTACCCTCTTCAATGGAAAAACTGAAATAGAACTAGCTGACCCCCGGCCCCCCTCCAGCCTTTGAACCTGGACACAAGCTCTAACTATCTGACAGCAAACTGCAGCCCTTCAGATTGGACCTGGAACATTATACAGGCCTGGTAGATTTTAAATTACCAGATTTCATAACAACATGAGCCAGTTCCTTATGATAAATAAGGAAGGAGAGAGAGGGAGATATGTGAACCCTGATTAACACTCATCCTCTACAGAAGCTTGATTTTTGTACAACTTACTTATGGTTTATTCCACCTACAGAGAAAAAAGCGCTCTCCTAAGCTTCTGTAAGGAGCTGGTATGGTAGATATAATGTACTGCAATGGGTTTGCATTGGGATAATATCAGTAAGGTGGGATATTAGCAGAGAAGTCTCTAGAAAGCACTCAGTTTTGTAAGAATTACAAAAGACAGTGATATAAATTTACAGACGTCAAGGATCATTTCATTTTGTTTTGCAACGGTAGGTTTTTATCAGTCATTTATTATACCTGTTAAAAGTGAAAAACCATTTTCAAGTGAAAGCCCAAAATGGCAATGCTCATGCTAAAACTTAGGTTTAATACCAGATCGAATTGCAGTTTCAACCTCTTCAAGACACATTCCTAAACAACCAGTCTGGAATCTGCTGGTAAAACACCAGTAATTTATCACATGGGCCCCGCTCCACTCCCCAGAGGAGACAAGCTGCATTAAAACAAACAAAACACTCTAGTTATCCTACCCCGAAGTAAAGATGTCCCCAGTGCATTTTCTTTTTTTTTTTTTTTTTGTCGTCATCGTTAGGTCCCTTACCCCACTCTTCATTTCTATAAACACCTTCCACTTTGCACAATCCTGGAGCACCCTCATAGTTACTACACAGGCGGCTGCCTGATTCACTTAAACAAAGGCAACTACTAGATCTCCCAATGTACTAAGCTGAAACTGGTTGAACAGCATAAAACCCACCCCAGCACTTAACACCACCTTGAATTCATTGCTTTACGCACTCGTGCAATCCATACAGTATGCCTCGCTTCTCCCTCACGGTTTGGCCTGTCCGCGGACAGCAGAAACTTCTTACAAGACAGCACCTACTAACACTGAAACGGAAGTGCAAATTGAGGGCTGACCAGGCTTTCTCCTATATGGGTCCCTCCACGGGCTGCGTGCGGCTACTCCTCCCACACTGTTGGCTACCTTCAGGGGTAATCACAAAATTCAGAAACCGGGATTCACTGTTGGTTTTAAGCCCTGGCTCCAAAAACTCTTATAGCATCACTTCAGCCCTACGTTCTATTGGTCAAGCTGCCATCGAGAGACCGAATTCAAGGAGAAAGAGCGTAAACATTCTCAGTGGGAAGAATGTCGAAGCATTTGGGAGTCCTGCTTTTAAACTGCCACAGTATGCCTCGTGGACACAAACTATTTGGGTTCCTTCCACATGTAAAAATGTACATGCTCCCTTGAAAGGTTAATCCCGTTACAGAATTGGTCTCAGCCTGGTCTAGTTTCATTAACAGGTCCAGGTGCAGCTCCTAGGGTTCAGCTCTGTGCAGACTGTTCCCTGAGTTTGGTCCTGCTAATCTGAAGACCTGGGAAGGAAACAGTATTACTGTCCACATTCCGCAGAAGGCAAAGCCGGAGAGAATAGGTGTATGATAATTGCCAATGATGTTCCCATTAAAAAGGGAGGGGCAGGAAGTACACAGCGGTCACTAGTATCTCACAATTGTGAACGACAGCTGGGCCCATGTCTATCTTTTAGACCAGGTGTGTCCAATCTGCCATCACCAGATCGCTTTCAATGAGGCGGAACGCAAATTCTTAACACATGAGAGTTTTTCTGCATTCTTTTTAGCTCATCAGCTATTGCTAGTGCATTTTATGTGTGGCCCAAAACAATTCTAATGTGACCCGTGGAAGCCAAGAGGTTGGACACCCCTGCTTTAGACCTTTAATGCTTAGGCCCCAAGGTGTTATCCAGGAATTATTCTCTGTGGTTCTTGCGCCTTTTCTCTGAGCTCATGGTTCTGTCCTCTGAATCCTTCTCAACCTGCTTCCTGCCTACAAACATTTAGGGATTCGAAGACTTCTTCCCATTTCATTCTAAGTTGGAGTTATGACCAAAACAATTCCCTTAAAAAATGGGTGGATGTTCCATGAATGTAATTAGGCTTCTATTAGGCAAAAATCACAACCATATGCCTTTCTGTAATAAGTCCTTCTCTACTTTGGGCACCCTACAGAACTTCTGTGAGAATCAATAGCTTTAAGACTTAGAAGCCCTATTGTTAAAAGGAGAGGATTTGCAAAACACGCCTTCTGATTCTTTAGACCTTTTCGGCTGTCTGAATTTCTGAGTTACCACAATTCGTGTTGAGATATTAAAAACAATCGTATAGTACACGATTAGGTTTGGGGCATAGAGTGCTGCTTATTCTGACAATAATTTTTGTCATATGGAAAGGCCTAGAAACAAAGTTTTATTTTCAAATTTAGTGTATTCTGGCTCCTTTATTCTTAGCACTGTGTTCCCTCACCTTACACCCTCTCCCCTCTTGCATTTTTACCATAGCTGACAAAGCAGCAGCTATGTGGGATTTTCAGTATTCTAGATGTTTTAGTTTATTAGGTTCAATTCCTGTTTTCCACATTTACTGCAGGACACAGGTTGCCAACATATTTGCCACTGCATGATAAGAGTCCAGTTGCTTCTAGCTTCCAAAAATATCTCCTTCAATTTCCTTTAAACCCTCACCAACAACCTCCTTATTGGCCTTTGGTCTATTTCACTAACACTTGTTACAAAGCTTTTCTGGCTTCTACCTGCTGCCCAGCCCCAGATCAATAACACATGTTGTTTTTCTTATGGAGTCACACCCGGCTCCCACTAACAAACTCTGTATAACATATCTATTACTATGTAACAAACCATCTCCAAACCTGGTGACTTAAAAGGATAATTTATTTCCCTGCCAAATCTGGGCGAGGGTTAGCAGGAAGTTTACCTTTACTCTTAAATAGCAGTGTTAAGATCAGGGACCATGCATTAAAGCTTCTGGAATGTCCAAACAAAAAATACGAAAGAAAAAGCTGTTTACATCAAGGGAATGGCATGGGCATGATACTTTAAAACACCACAATAGAGTGGTTAGTATATTATTATAATTTAGAGATGAAAAATGATTCATACTCAAAGAAGAAACCTATTTGAGAAATGCATAAGTCTTGGACAATTTTAGTTCATCCCATCAAAAACCATTAAAATCAGGAAGCTGGGATGGCTCAGCAGGTTGAGCACTCACTTTGCAGCCAGGGAGCCTGAGGATCGAATCCTGGCCCTGGCTCTCGCGGACCCATATGCTGAACTGGGGTGTTCTTGCCGGGGCCTATGGGGGAGGCTCCCAGCTCAGTTCCTGCCCTGCATAGCCCTGAGCCCACCTGTGGAGTGAAACTATCTGGAAAACTAATGCTGTTAACTATGGAGACTGCTCTGGGCCCTCCCCATTCTCTCTCTCTCTCTCTCTCTCTGTCAAAAAAAAAAAAAAAAAAGCATTAAAATCATAGATTTACACATATAATTGAAACAAGGAGGTATAATTTTTTTTGGTAAGTAGGGAACTAGATTAATGACAAGAAACATAGTAGGAGATAAATTCCAGCTTCTCCTTTTGGAGCAGAATAAACCACAGATTTTTTTTCCTCCACTATTTCTAAAGATTATTTATTTATTTATTTATTTATTTATTTATTTATTTTTTGACAGAGAGAAAGAGATACAGAGACAGAGAGAGCACTGAACTGGGGGAGCTCCCAGTTCAGCATATGGGTTTGCATGGGCCGGGGCCGGGATTCGATCCTCGGTCCCCAGCGCTGCAAAGTGAGCGCTTAATCCACTGAGCCATCCCAGCTTCCCCTGATTGCTTGTTTTTCAAAGAACTCTCCTTTAACATCTACTGAACTAGTAGTTACAGAGCTTACTGAACATGTGAAGGCCACCTAGACTTACAGATTCTGAAATAAATTTAGAAATGTTTCACTAGAATAATAGCCCACAACAACCCAGCATTCCCATTAGTGTAATAACTGAGAGTAGTTCCATTAAAATCTAAATCTTTCCTGTGAAGGTAACCAAAAAGTCCAAGAAACGTTAGTTGTACAACCAAATGAACAGACTGAAGTTCCCACCCTACTGTAAATGAAAACTTCCTCATACTAACTTCATTTCTGGTTTGCAGGTATTGCAGGAAGAGTTGACTTTGAGGATTTAAGATGAAACTCACAAGGAGAAATATTTTGATTTGAATATGTGCGAGGAAAAGCTTAAAAACCATAGTTTAAAAATATGTTTCACTGAAAAAGTTTAAAGTATCAGAGAAAGAAAGGGGATGGAGAGGTAGGACAGAAAGGGTTTTATTTTCATTGAGAATGAGGAGAAAGAGAAAGGGACTGTAGATTGGATTCTTGAGAACTGTGAAGTTTTATTCAATGAGAAATATATCTTATTTTTTATAATCACATACACTTTCCAGAAATAGATAGCATTTTATGATTACAAGGACCCTATAAATGATCTTTTCTATTTTATCAGATGATCACATAGAATTAGGTTTCCAATAAGAAGCATAATTACCAAAGGCTGCATGGGAGTTTTGTTAAGAATCACAACACTGCAGAAATATGTTTCTAATGTTTTCACTTCTGCTAATATTGTGATTCTCAAAGTACATAAAAATATGTTAAAAGTTTCAAACTTTATAGGCATTTTAAGTTTCATATACTCACCACTAAGTATTGAACCAGCTTCTAGGAAAAAACAAACAACGAACCTTTTTAATGATTCATTCAGAATGGATTAGCTAAGAAACCTTTGATATTTCAGAATTTCCTTTAATATTTAGATGTTATAATTCTGAACAGACGATTTTACCTAGGGCTAGAGCAGACACAGTATTAACCTGTATCAAAATGGTTTTGACCCACATGAAAATAATTAGAAATGTTTGTGATATTATATCTTTAAGTGATATCAAAAGCAGACTACCACTTTGTAAACATTCTTAAAAGTAAATATTTTTGTAATATCTCAGGCTTTTGTTAACAAAAAAAGATTTCTCCCCACTCCTAGTATTTCTTTTCTCACATATGTGGCCCCCCATAAATACATGAAAAATTCTTATTGGCATAGAAACAAAACAAAGAGGAAATTCTGATTTTCTTTAAAGAAGGGCCTATGAAAGATTCACTGCCTATTATTATGCCAAGAATTCATTTATGAATTATGTGGCTTCTTTAGCATGCAGTGGATTATTTAACTGTTCATATTTGTTTACCTTTAATTACCATTTTGTAAATACGTAGCTAAATGTAAATTTAACAAAAAGTCTTAGTAAAGCTATCAATAGAGTAAGAGTCTTTCTTTCCTTTCACACATCTGCAAGTCATTACCTAAGCACTCCAGAATTCATTAAATTACATCTATCTAGCCAAATGGGCAATATTTATCTAAAACATTCACTTCCACCATTTGTGCATTATTTATCATGTATATATAATGTCTAGTGTTATACTGGTGACCATTATGGGCACCCTTTAACAAGCTCAGAAGGGGGACACACAAGCATCTGTCGGTGACTAAAACGAAGGCTGATGTGGGGTGAGTATCCTCCATGTTCCCAGCCCCACTTCTGGGCCCCAACTCAGGGCAATTACTTTAATGCCTGCATCAGTGGATTCTGAGACGTTAACAGCTCAGATTGGTCTCTGCACGTGAAGGACTTAGAGGACAAACATACCTCCAAATACAGTAATAAAAAAACGTATTTCAAGACTAGAAGTTAAACAGGAAATCTAGAACTCATTGGGGAATATTTTGGTTCCTGGCCACTTTTCTTTTTTGGACCATCTGCCTTCTCCTTTTGGTTTTTCCTTTGGATCTCGTATCTGGTTTTAATTTTGTCTATTGCAGATGAATGTTCTCTTGTCTCTAAAATGCTCAGCTACTTCCAGATTCGATTTCTATCTGTATGATTATTGATGGATGGGAACTCAGCTTTATCCACGCATCTTCCTCTTGGTGCACTGAGCTTGCTTTGGCATTCCTGACCCAATTCCTTCCTCCACATCTGCACCCCCCGTATACCATGCACCCCATATGGCCTAGTGCTGAGGAGGAGGTTTGCTCTGGTTTGTGATAAAATATATCTTCCTCCATTTTATTTAAAGGCCAATAGTTCATTGTGAGAAGCTCAATTTTCACTGGAAAGCGATTATACTTTTTCTTAAACTAGTGTTCCAGGTTCTCACATTGCCCCTTTTTGCTTATGGAGATCAGTTGTCATTAATGCTGGCTGAACAATTGAATCATCTGAGAAACTTAACAATACTGACACCAGTATCCTAGTCAGGACTCATTAAGTAAAATCTCTGTTGGTAAAGCCTGGGGATTACTTTTTAGGTATCTTAGATGCTGCTTCTATGAAGCACGCATTAGGAAACATTTCTTCTAGAGTAATGTGCCTCAAACTTATATGCATGTAAAAATCACGTGTGGATTGGCTAAGACAGTGGGTTCTAATTCAGTAAATCTGAAAGCCTACGTTCCTAACAAGCTTCTTGACTATTTGAACACTGCTGGTTCATAAACCACACTTTGAGTAGAAAAGATCCTAATGAAAGTAGTTGACTACCTAATTATGTGATTATAATTAACACAATGAGTAATTTGTAGATATGATAGTGCTTAAATAAATGCCAGGTGTGTTCTTGGGCTGTATTAAATATTTTAGGAGACTCTGCATATGGCCCCCCTGACGGTATCATTACTTGTGATGTTGTCCTTGATAAGTATTATACTTTGTTTTATATCCCCCTATTGAATTATTTCCAATTCACTTATTTTCCCAAGTGTGCGGCATTTCAAAATATTTCCAAAATAGAGAATACAATCCATTTGATTAATCTCTAAATAGGAAGGCATTAGTTTGTGTGCGTGCATGTATGCTATGGAGAAAGGTAGAACTTCCTGCCTTATTTGCACTCTATCCATTGAAGGGGCACTTTTACATCTCAGCATAGAGCCGACATTACTGTTCTGTGGCTATGCAGATAAAGCAGAGGCTAATCTACACGTTTCTGTGATGAGACTCAGTCTTACTATGGCTTCAAATCTTTTTTATTATTTCAAGTATGACAGATCTCCAAGATATCAAAGGATATAAAACATCTTGGAAATACCTGTGACTGTATGAGTGGTTGGTGATAAACATATGAAACCATACTAATTTTAGTAAAATTAGAATGACAAAACTAGGTGTTAAACTATAAATCCGAACAT
This sequence comes from Craseonycteris thonglongyai, assembly GCA_004027555.1. Classification (NCBI taxonomy): domain Eukaryota; kingdom Metazoa; phylum Chordata; class Mammalia; order Chiroptera; family Craseonycteridae; genus Craseonycteris; species Craseonycteris thonglongyai. Next base: position 15,223 of record PVKE010038596.1, read on the forward strand.
ACTTTTTATTTATTTATTTATTTATTTATTTATTTATTTAATATTATTATATTTTATTGTTAAATTTAATGGGGTGACGTTGGTTGGTAACAATTAGATAGTTTCCCGATGTACAACTCCACATCACATCACCCATGCATCGCATTATGTGCCCA
>PVKE010038597.1:0-15348 GCA_004027555.1 Craseonycteris thonglongyai
GTGTGGGGAGGGGGGAGTGGGCACCAGATATATCGGGTTGGAGGGGGACCTGATTCTGGGAGCTGGGCACATAATGCGATGCATGGGTGATGTGATGTGGAGTTGTCCATTTGGAAACTGTCTGATTGTTACCAACCAATGTCACCCCATTAAATTTAACAATAAAATATAATAATATTAAAAAAATTAAAAAAAAAAAAAAAAAAAAAAAAAGTGTCTTCTGGGGAAGTCGGGATGGCTCAGTGGGTTAGGCTCTCACTTTGCAGCGCCTGGGACTGGGGATGGAATCCCGGCCCCGGCCGTGCGGACCCATATGCTGAACTGGGGAGCTCCTCCGGTTCAGTTCTCTCTCTGTCTCTGTCTCTGTCTCTGTCAAAAATAAATAAATAAATAAATATATTTTTTTTTAAAGGAAAGAAAATGATTTATTTAAAAAAAAAAAAAAAGTGTCTTCTAATAACAACATGTCTGAGTGAGCCGGGAAAACAATAAAAAATTTTCAAAAAGCTATATGTATTGAGATATGTGTAACATGGAAATACTAAACACTTAATTGTCCAACATTAGGGAAAGAATCAATAGAGTCCCAAGTTATTTAGTAACACCCTGTACAGACTATGTGTCAGTGAAAGAAGATGTCTATGACACAGTGCTGAATGAAAAAAAAAAAGCCTACAATAATGTACATATGTATACTGTAAATTATGTTTCCCCAAAAGAGTACTCTTGGAGGAATGACTAGAATTTTACAATAGACAGATAGATTGCCAAGGGCATGGCTATTGAGCTTGCCACCAGTGAAGGAGTGGCCATTGTTAGGTGCAGTTAGTCAGTGAAGACTTTGGATAAGAAGGGCTTTAATCTGAGAGTTGACAGCTGTTGGGTGGTTTAGGGAACCAGAAGCTACTTTCCAGCAGGGTCAATGGTTCAGAGCCAGAGCATATGAGATGGAAGCACCGAGGTTTGTTCAGAGCCCTTGAGGCCACTGACTCATCGACAGCAGAGGAACGCTATGAAAAATAACGTGAGATGACCTTGGAAAGCTAGAGGAATGGCATTTTTAAAACTGAAACTTGGTACTCAAGGCTTGCCAAGTTTGTAGATGCTATTGGGAGCGTGGGCCAGCATATTTGAATTGGGGCACTCCTGGGAAATGTGAAACGAGGGCGGTCACGTTGGATCAGCAAAATAATGTGCATCCAGAAGATCATTTACAGTGGAAAGCTCAGTCCCCAGTCATTTTATAGATAAGGAAAATGAAGGCAAGGGTACTTAACAATGCACCCAAAGCCACACATCTTTGAAGCTGCAAAGGGCCAAGGTTAAAGCTAGATTTCCAGTTTTTAATACCATGTTTCCTGGATGAAAGACACAGTGCCCTGGGCTAAAGAATTAAGATGAGATGTGATAGGTAACAAGGACTCACTACCTAGAAAAGCAGCATGGTGAGTGGAGTGTTTGAGGAAGGACAATGATGTGTGAATTGGAAAGGCAGAGTCTGAAGGGAGGTGATTTGGGGGACCAGCAGCAACCAGTGGGCATGTGGTTGATTAGGGCCTGGACCAGATTGCTAGCTGTGAAATTGGACAGGAAAGAACCATGGAGAGACAAGGCATTCCTCATTCTCGCTCCACACAGTCTCCAGTTTCCTTCTGTCTGTTCCTCAAAATTCACTTCATTTATCTTCATGGCTTATTTGTGGATACAACTCAGGACAAACTTTAGCCAGCTTGTAGATCTTTTTGATATTTTTTTCACCAGGTCATGTTCTCTATTCTTCAGAGTCAATGGTATGCTCACTGGAATCAGAACGACTATCAACTGTAAGTGATTCTCAACTTAATGCTTTCTACAAACTATGTAGTCTTTAAATAGGAAGCTGAGAAACAGGAGGCTTACAGTGTGTTACCCAAATACCATTCTTTCTTTCCCACTTTGGCATCTCTGAATCTCCCTCAAGCCTCCTGTTCCCTTTGCTCCTATGGGACAGTCATGGGATTCATTCAGTACAAGATGGAAAGTATTCCATCCAGATCATTAGGACTGGAAGAAATATTGGGGGTCATCCAGGCTAAGCCCTCTGAGACCAGAAACACAAGTAGCTGAAGGTGAAAAGACCAGAACCCAGGTTTCTTAATGCCCTCTCTGAACAACAACCTTTTTCTCTTTAGCCCTGCTTAAAATAAAACTTGGGAAAGCCGGGATGGCTCAGTGGGTTAAGCGCTCACTTTGAAGCCCCTGGGGACCGAGGATTGAATCCTAGCCCCGGCCCATGCGGACCCATATGCTGAACTGGGGTGTGCCCCCAGTTCAGTTCTTGCTGGGGTCTATGTGGGAGGCTCCCGGCCTAGTTCCTGCCCTGCGCAGCCCCGTGCTCACCTGTGGAGTGAAACTATATGTAAGGTGACCAGATTTTAACATTGGTAAAGCGGGACACCATTGACCGGGGGGAGGGGGTTCTTGATTAAAAATTGGTCTATCTCCCGCTGTTCCCTAGCTTGTCATGCATTCTTTCCAAAATTGGGTCTTTTTTAAAACGCCGCGGGACACGGGACAAATTGTTAAAAATTGGGACTGTCCCGCCAAAAGTGGGACGTATAGTCTATATGGAAAAACTAATGTTGACTATGGAGACTGCTCTGGGCCCTCCTCCTTCTCTCTGTCTCTCTCTGTCTCTGTTTCTGTCAAAAATCAATAAAATAAATCTTAAAAAATAAATAAATAAAACCTGAGATTAAGTTCCAAAAAAACTTTTTAAATTATATACAATTTTTATATAAATTTATATAGTGTATGCAGATCAGAGTCAACTGAAGGAGATAAAGGGATGGTACCTGCATAGAAATTCAAATATCACCTTATGTACAATAATCGATTAGCATCCTCTAAGTCTCATTACTTTAAGAAAGAGGAAATTAAGAACTTCTTTATGTTAGATCTGCATTTCTTTAGCATATTACTATCCCTTCCCTCAGAACTGCATTATGTTATTCTTTGTTCTAGGCTCACTTTCCTTTCAGAAGCAAACCTGCTGAAAGGGAAAGACCTTATCTTATTTATCTTTGCATACCTCATGCTTTTTTGTATTGTTTTTGGCACATTGTTCGTTCTTCATAAGGTTTTGGCACAGTGTTTACTCTTCATAAACATTTGTGGAATGACAGTGCATAAAGTAACTTGCATCTGATATTTTTGCAATTTTTCCCTTCACCACTTAAAGGAGAAAAATTAAATAACAAAATGAATGTGCCACATAAACTGGAGACTTTAACAGCCTGCATTTTAAAAGAAAGTACCTCAGATGTGGGCTCAGACATGCAACTTTAAAATCCAAGTCACACAGATAAATCTGAAAAGTTGAATCAAGTCCTTTGAAACAAATTAAAAACTCAACCTACAGTAATTTTGGCAGAATCAAATAAAAGGTTCAGATTGCTTGTAAGCCAATTTCCCTTTCTATAATCAATGAGTTGTTTTGAGTCCTCCCCACCCCCTACCCCCCAAAAAAAGGAAGGAAGGAAGGAAGGAAGGAAGGAAGAAAAAAAATTCTCAGGATTGGGTTTACTGACAATATTTGTAAGAAGACTGCCAGCTTGCACTGCTGTAAAAGTGCAAGAGGGGCAGAGCCAGTTTCCTAGACTCTTCTCGAATGCTTCAGCTAAAAAGTTAAATGAACACCAATGCTAATAATTGAAAATGAGGAAAAAAATTATGCCAAACACTTGGCACCAGCTGCAGCAATTAAGTGAACACCTGCTTTACGCTTCATCAGCCGTCACCCACTCCCCGATTCATTTAGGATGGTTCCTGTTTTGTGGGGGATAAATGCAACTTGTTGCACAAGCACACAAACCTGCCCTTTTCTCTTTTCCTCCCCTTTCTCCCCCTCTCTTTTCCTTTGGCTATCAGTAACTGGGGATAACTGAGTGGCAGGGAGATCCAGACAAGGGCAGGGTAGTACAGGCACTTACACCTCTAAAATCTAGTTTCAGAGAATGTTGGGGGCAGATGTAACCATAGCAATCAGCTCTGATATGAGGGCACCGATGAGCATACGCATACTTGCTTGTACTAAGCAGTAGATTACACCATCCCTGGGAGACCCTGCAGATGAAGACATGGATTAGATTTCTGGAAGCAAGATTTTTATTGGCTTCATCCCGGACCTTAGCTATGTAATAAAAGCAAGTTCCTCTGTTGAGATTTAGTATTGAAAAAAGATGTTACCAAATAGTTCTAGACTGGACATCAATTGAGATGTGAAAGAGGTGATAGTGAGTTGAAAAGTTGAAAGGATTATGCAAATGCGAGACAGGTATTCATGTTAAAAATGTTAATCAAGATCCATCCAGTAGAAACCAGATACTAAGCATATTCATCCACTGAATTATGGAAGTGAATTAGCATTTTTCTGTGCCCACAGCTACCATTTCCTCTTTCCTCTTTTATCTTGTCTGTAAAGGCTGGCTAATGATGCCCATATTAGAAGCGCCTGGAAGGTTTAAATGAGACTGAGATAATGTTTGTGAAGCACCTCACTCCATGCCTTGCACATAAAAGGCCCATAATAAATATGAATTTATTTCAAGGGGAAAATCAAGCACATTATTCTGAGAATTCTTCCTACTCGCAGCTCATCAATAGATGCTTCACATTAAATTACATATTTTCAAGAGACAAATATAGAAGGGTTGCCCTTACTAGAACATAAACAGTGAAGCCAACTGCTTCTCACATGGAGAAAACAAGTGAAATAAAGACACCTATCAGGGTAGCAACTCCTCCCTTCCTATAACGCTCTGTTCTCCTAGGGAAATGTTAAAACTGCTTTTGAATTCCCTCTAATTCAGATGGAGCAAGAACTTTCAGCTACAGACAAGAAGTTTCTTGGGGGCAATGACTGAGAACTTGTTCCTGAGAATTTATCCCAGTTCTACCATTTACTTGCTATGTTCTACTAAGCAAGTTACTTCCCCTGTCTGAAACTGTTTCATCTGTAAAATAAAGGTGATGAGTTGTTATGGCAAAGTCTATGTGTTCACCAAATCCTATTTCCTTTTCTACCTGGCCATATCCTTCATGGACATTTCCCAGACTCCCTGGCAATTAGGTAAAGCCATGTGACTGAGTTCTGGCCAGTGAAGTGTTGGCAGAAAGTGATGCATGCCACATCCAGGCTTAGAACTTAAGAAGCCTCCCATGGGATCCTCCCTACATGAGTTCTCTCCCTCTCATCTCATCTGCTGGTGGGAAGCAGAGTGCAGTGGAGGGATCCAAGGTCCTGGAGAGGGTGGGGGCATGTGTAAGCAATTAGCCTTTACCATATTAAGTCACTGAAATTTGGGGATTGTTTGTCATGGCAGTTAGCCTACCCTGGCTAATATAGCAATAGTGAGGATCAAACAAGATGTTACAAGCACAGTGTCAGGAGCACAGTAAATGCTTAGTAAGTAATAACAATTTATTATTATGTGATATCTGCCCTGATTTAGGTACATAGAGTTTTCCCTTCCCATTTTCCCAATGCCATTTCTTCCCTTTGGTCCAGTGACCTTGGCATCTCTAGATATCTAGCGTTCTTTGTCTTTAAGCCTGACTACAATGTTAATGTGATGCTTTCCTCTGGATCTTGCAATACTAATAGCATTTTCTTACAAAAATATGGGGACAGAGGGGAGGCGTCTACTGACATAATAGTGGTTCTGCAATGTGTCGCAAGCATGAGGCAGCCCAACAATTAGCACTGTTCATCACAGCTCCATTTTTGCTTTCTCTGCTTTTCCATATGAAGGCTGCAGAGCTGAGAGAGTTAATTGACTTTGAGAACTGACTGGGACGAGCAGCACAATCTGTTGTCCACAGTAGACAACATTTTGTGAAAATAGTTCCTGTCAAATTTTCATGAAACTCAAATTTTAATTAGAAACTGGAGAACCAGATGGGTGGCAAAGGGAATTTAAGGCAACGAGGGAGCAAGTGCTCATGCACTAAGGTTAAAATCAATGGCCATGTGACTAAATGGCCACTCAGTATGATTTGAGGCCTTCTAGGGCTTCCCCTGGGATCTCGAATATTTCCTTCGTTGTGTGTCAGCACTGCCTGAAAGGTTGTGCATAACGACCCTTCACAAAGGTTGTTCATAACGACCCTTACAAGTCACCTTACATAATCTGTCTTAATACTCCCAAGTCACCTGCAAGATAGGGTCATGAGTATGGACATCAAAGCTTGGCAGAACCAAGTGATCTGCACAAGATCACACAGCTGGTAAAAGGCAGAGCCAGTACTCTTCATGTGTCTTGGCTTCAGGATTCTTTCCATGACACCACAACTTCTTCTGCCATTATCACAGCTTTGTTTCTTTGGGTTAAATGCATCTCCTAATTAACTGATCATTCAAATAAAATCTTACCTGAATCTTAGTGTGTAAGTGTAGTTGTTCTGGTGGAACTGTATTTACGGGGAAGAAAGGCAAGGAGAGGGAATGATCTGGGATGTAGATGCCAATCCCTAGAAATACAGTCTAAAACCACTAGGTTAAAGCATCCATCCCCCATTTCAATGCAAACTGCCTTGGAAGAACCACTTGCTGTCATTCATACCTTGTGTCCTAGCAGATCATTTCCTACCACCTGAGACAAGGAGATGGAATAACAGACCCAGGTTAAAAGGCCCTGCCAGTGTATGGCAAGGTGGGAAGGAAAGCAGGATTAGTAGACACAGGGACAAAAACAACTTTACAATTTACTTTGTTTGCTCTGTCTGTAAAGGAAATCAAATTATTCTGTAATTAACAAATTATTGTGATTCCCGAACATTGGTGCTTTCAAGGTATTAATACATAAACAGAGAAGATCTAGAAATTAAAAAAGATAATCCCAACCCACTAAGGCCTTATATCACCTTAAAGTGATCTTTATATTATAGAAATATTAGAATTTCTTGTACTTGTCACAGTATACTTTTCAAAAAGTCAAAAACATAACTACCCAAAATGTATTCATTCTATATTTGTATGAACACGTCAGAAAATTTTTCATCTCATGAGTGAAGGATGGTGAAGCTAGTCCCGAAGAGAATTAGAGGAACTGAAATCATATAGCATTAGAGAAAGAATGTTGGAATAAGACAGTTGGATTAGATACAAAATTGGCTAATGTCCTATAGGAAACAGAACCATAACTTGAGGATTATGTATTCTGCCACTAGAATGCACAGCGGGACACAAGTCTACAAGTACAGAAGTAACGTTGAAATGTGCCTTTGATCAGTAGTAAGCAGAAACTCTACCGAGCAAAGGTCCACTCCTCAGCCCAGCTCATTATCACATCCTGGGCCAGGCCTGTAAAGACTATGTCACGACGACACGGAGAGGACATGCTGACTTCCCTTTGCTTTCTTACCAAGTTTTGAGTCCCAGTGGCTCAAGTTGAACTCAAGGAGGTCAAATTTTTTCTAGTTCAAATTCTGAGTTACCTTTGAATGTGTGAATTTGTTTTAACAATAAGAAAAGAAAATAAGTGGAATTAACATTTGTACTAGTCTGGTAGGGCTGCTGTAACAGACTAAGTGGCTTAAACAACAGAAATTTATTTTCTTAACGTTCTGGAAGAAGGAAGTCTGAGATCAAAGTGTCAGCAGACTGGGTTTCTCCTGAGGGCTCTCTTTTTGGCTTGTAGATGGCTGTCTGCTTGGTATGTCTTCACATGGCTATTTTTTTTTTTTCTTTTTTTTTTTTTTTTCTGTGCTGCACCATGATAACTCTTGCTTTACTTCTAAGGACACCAGTCCTATTGGAGTAGGGCCCCACCCTAATGAGCCCCTTTAACCTTAATTAGCTTCTGAAAGGCCTGATCTCCAAATATAATCATATTGGGGATTAGAGCTTCAACATAGGAATTTGGGGGGGATATAATTTAGTCATTACCAACATTTATTTAGCACTTGAATGCTCACTCCAATCTGAAGAGATATGGTCTGGATTTTACAGTAGTCCAGGAGGTTTAATAACTGACCAAGATCACCCAGCTAGCAAGTGGCAACACTGTGATCTGACTCTAGGAGACCATGTCATAGGGAGTCAGAAGCTAAAGGCAGGACATTTGTAGAGGAGCTTGAGAAAGTTCTACAACCTCTATAACTTCCTTATATTTGCAATTTGTTGTAATGCTCTGCCCTTTGAAATAAAAAGGTCCTGTGGGCTTGTCTTCCAAGGCAGCACCATCTGGAGAAGCCATGAAGACTGAGTCCCAGGCACAACCAGTGCTGTGAGAATCAGTATTTTAGGAATTGGAGAAAATGGGGGAAACCAACTACTGAGGTCCCCAAATCCCTGGGAGCTGCAAGATGCAAAAGAAGAGGGTATAGGCAGCTGGCCTGTGACTGGGATTCATGGTAAAAAAGTCTGGACGAGTCTTGATAGATTGGAAAAGACCATCTGAGGAGCTTCACTAATTTCCTCACTCTATTCTTCACACTTTCCTTCAGTGCTTTACTCAATTCATATTTATTGAGTTCCTATGGCCAACACTTACCAGGTGCTGGAGGATTTACACTCCTACCAAAAATTCCTATTTTGATCCTCTATAAAGGTGCCTTTTTAGGAACAAGAGTTTCTCCTACTTCCATTTCCGGGGGGGTGGGGTGGGGGGGTGGAACCATTACTGAGAAATGATCAATTAATTTTCTCATTTTCCTGGGTTCAAATCCTAGCTCTTGCATTGGCTAGGTTTATGAACTATTCGTTGTGCCTCTCTCTAGCCTCAGTTTCCTTATCTGAAAAATTAACATATCAATAAATACCTATCTTATAATGTTGTTATGAAAAATAAATAATATAATGGAATATACATATACATAGGCTGACCAGACATACTGTTTTAAACAGGATAGAAAACAATGACACTGTCCCATTTCAAATAGTACATATGAGAATGGTCAGCCTACTGACACCTTGAATTTAGTCCAGTGAGACTAGACTGACCATACATACCATTTGAAACAGGACAGTACCGTTGTTTTGTTTGGTTTGGTTTTCTGTCCCATTTAAAATGTTGCATCTGGTCAGCCTACATATAAACTTTCTTAGCACAATGCTCAATACCCAAGCAAAGCCTAGTGAAGATTAGAATATGTCATCCAAAATATGCCACTTTTCTTTAGGATTGTCTTGAGCTGAAAGCAATTAGCTCTCTGCCCTTTCCCTTCTTGTCTAAAAACAGGTTGTACATTTCCCTTTGTAAAGGTAACATATTTTTCCATGGCTTGGTAAACACATGTCTTTCCCTCCGTACCAGAAAAAGAACTTCTCTGGAGACAGCTCTTCTCACCTAAGAGGACTCTTATCTGCATGGCAAACCGTATCAATGTACAACTCTTATTTACCATACATTTCCTAGTCAACTTCCTATAACTTACTACCTAACCCCAGAAGCCCCAAATGCCTTTTCCTTAGCCTACCCTTTTTACACTTTATCACCCTTTATTAAGATGATACAAGCATACCTTGAAGATATTGCGAGTTTGGTTTCAGACTACCACAATAAAGAGTCATAATTTACTTGCTGGGGTGGGAGGATTTGCCTTCAAATTGTTAAAAATGCAACATCTGTGACTTACAATAAAGCAAAGCCCAATAAAACAAGGTCTGCTGTATGTAAGCCCTAAGTTCTAATACCTCCCAGAGTCACATCTCTTTGTGAACACCTGTGCATAAGTATGTACCTAAACCTTTTTTGCTATTGTTGCTTGTTATTCTGCCTTTTGTCAGTTTAATTTGCAGGGTCCAGGTACTAAACCTAAGAGAGTAGCGTAGAGGAGAAAGATTTCCTTCCCTACAAAGGCATAAAAACTTTTTCTTGTAGTTTATTTTCTTGTTTGCCATTATTCTCCTTGTTTCCAGGTTTTCCCTACCATGTCTCAGAATCCTTGGCCATCTTTGTGAAAATTAAAAGGCAGAAGAGTGAGAAGATCTTTAGGAGCAGAGAAACTACAGTTGAGAGGCTCTCTACTGTTGCAGCCACCTGCCACCCACAGGGAAGCTGCCAGGATAGATCGAGGCAGAGTTGGAGCCCTTTGGGTTTAGTTTAAACTTTCCTGACACCTTGGTCAGGATTCTGTGCTACTGTTGCTGCTCCACCAGCCTGGACATCCTCAAACACAGCCTTCAACACACTTTGTTTCCTTTTGTTTAATTCTCTTCTCCTTTCCTAGACCAAGTGATTCTCAGTGAGTCTTGCGCTCTACTGAATGTCCAGAGCCTCATTATGCCTCTCATTTAACAGACATTTATTGAATGAATGAACTGCAAGAGTTATGCTGAGTCTGAAATAAAATTCATTTTTCATATTAAAAAAAAAAATCCTGTGTTTACTTAGTTCCAATCTGAGCAGTATAATTACAGCCAAATGTTGGAAGGTGGACACGCCTCTTAAGCAAGGGCTGTGTCCATCACAACTGACTTCAACGTGGGTCCAGAAGAATGATAAAAAGGGAAAGTGTTGTTTTCCTGGAAAAACTTTGTCAGCTCAGAATGTTGATGCTCTCATTTAAGAGTCCCTCTGAAATCTGACTCTAATCTAGGTCAAGAACAGAAGGAAATGCCACCTCTGGGCTGAATTTCTTCAGGGTTCTGTGATTTACTCTCAAACTAGAATGGGGTACCTCTTACACTAAGGTGACCAGATTTTAACATTGGTAAAGTGGGACACCATTGACTGGGGGGGAGGGGGGGAGGGGGTTCTTGATTAAAAATTTGGTCTATCTCCCGCCATTCCCTAGCTTGTCGTGCATTCTTTCCAAAAATCGGGACTTTTTTAAAATGCCGCGGGACATGGGACAAATTGTTAAAAATTGGGACTGTCCTGCCAAAAGCGGGACGTCTGGTCACCTTATTTTACACAGGCCTGGGGTTGAGGGGGATAGTCTGGGTCAGAGAGGCAACCATTCTCATCAGTTTTCCCTCCTCCTCAGACCTGGCTTCTTTATTCTCCCCATCCCACCCCACCAAGTCATTCTGACAGATTCTGGAGGGAGGCTCTTAAAAGGATACCTGGGGTATCAGGAGACAGATCAGAATAACAATAGCTTACTATGTGCTAAACACTCTTTCATATTATCTCCTTTCCTCTTCACCTGAATCCTGAGGTGAGTACTAGGGGTCTCCATTCTACAGATGAAGAAAACTGAGACTGAGAGAGGAAAAACTTGCTTAAGGTCACTCAGCTGGTAAATAACAAAGTCAGGCCTTGATTCGTAATCACCACACTATACTATATCCTACTGGATTGGGATGACCCAAGGCATCCCCCAGGTATCACCAGAAAGCCTCTGGAGCCAATGCCGGGTCAGCCTCAGTTGTTTCCATGCCTCAAACGTCATATATGTAAAGGATACTATATAGACATTTTATACAGTACTTGCCTCAAGACCTCAAGAATCGTCCATAACTTCATGTACATCAATAGTAAGGAATCACATGATTAACATTTTGGCAATAGAGAGACCCAGTTTGAAGTGAAACTATTCGATTTTGGGCAAGTTGTTTAATCTCTGTGAGCTTCTGCTTCCTTATCTAGAGTGAGGATGATAATACTTCAATTGCAAAGCAGGTACCATGATCAATTGAGCATCTGGCCTGTAGGGGATCCAGCAAGAATGAATTCCCCCATCTTCCTCACTCCACCCCTGGGAGCTGTAGGGACAGTGCCAAATGTGGGACCAGGAGGGGGGCGCAAGCAGAAGCTCGATGCTTTCCCACTGTTGGTGGCCATCCTGCCTGGACCTCTAATCCTATGGTCATCATCAGTTCTGTCATTCCCTTGTCATTTTCTAGGGTCAAATTCCAAGTTTCTTGGGTCACCACTGCTACCAAAACTAATGGGTGTAATACAGGCCACAAGTCACAGGCAGCAATGGAAAGCTCTTAGTCCTGCCTGAATGAGAGTGTAAAGCCAGACAAAACTAAACAGAGCCTTTCAAAAGGGATCAGACCAAAGCAAAAAAGCCTGACATTCAACATCATAAAGTTCACATTTCCAAAGCATGAGCAGTCTGGCTGCATGTTTCTCCTTTTAATTTCAGAATCTTAAACCAAAACAAACAAAAAAGTAGTTAATGGTCTCCTGAAAAAGGATAAAGCACTGTCTTTTTTAAGAAAAAAAAAATCACTGTTATTAACTGTTTTGGGAGTGATTCAGGAATAAAGTTGAAGAAGAAGAAATGAGAGTAATCATATTTTCAACTTTATAAGACAATAAACAAGTCCTACTCTAGGGCAACACCTACCAGAGCCACTGCTTTCCCTTAGGATCACCCCAAATTATATTTCTGGCTCAGCTGTGCTTATGACTTAGAATTATGCTTGTTGTATTCCCTAAAAGCTTGTTTTTATTTTGTTTTGTTTGTTATTCAAGTTGAGCCAGTAGGAGAAATGGCCTACCATGGCCTTACCTGAATTTTTGGTGGTTGGTTCTGAAAAATTCAAATATATTTCCAGAGAAAATGCTAAATAGATAAAATCATAGTTTATAAAAAATGTTTTAGGATCATTTGCTTCTGTATACTTTAGGTTTAAACTTTGTCACATGCATTGTGCTTAAGTGCAGTACATGTATCTACCGTATACAAAATAAGAAAAACAAAGTCTTTCCAAATTTTGAGTTTTGCAAGGTATTTCTCCTTTCTGAGAAGAGGAAATTAGAAAGTTATAGAATGTTTGTGCTATAAAGATGGAGAAATTGAGGGCTACAGAAATGAAAGGCTACGCAGCTTCTCCACAGTTCTTGCCAGAAGATATCTGTCAGTTTGTTTTGAATTCTGTATGAAGAGCATTCAGCATCCCTGAGTTAATGGATTATTTATTGATTAATGTTCAGAAAAATGCACAAAGGAGTTTTTTATGTTCCCAACTATGAGAACTTCCTTTATTCCTTCTCAGTGGAAATACTAAGTGCATTTTGGGCAGGACAATTCTTCGTTGTGTGTGGAGGTCCCAAGAGTTTCAGCATGTCAGCTTCTCCAGTCCAATTGCAGCCAGGGTGACAGTAGTAATGCCCTCATACATTTCCAAATACCTCCCAGGAAAGCAGTACTGCCCTGATTTGATAGCCACAGCACCTGATGGGGATTCTGAGACCAAAATGATAAGAAGTCCTCAGGCTCCTCCCTACCCTGTCTCCCCAGGGTCTTCTATAATACTCTCCTCACTAAATAATTATTCCTTCTTTCTTTTCAAGGTTTCCTAAGCATCGAGGAATAGCCACATGTGACGTTTAGCCATTCACCAGCTTCAAGCATACAGCACAAGGCCCAATACTTTCAGAACTCAGGGCGCCCAAACAGCTATTAGCCACTTACTTGTGGATGTGCAAGAACCTGCTCAACATTCTCCTTGCCTTCCAATAATCTACTCTCTTGGTGGACTTTGGGCAGGGCCAGTTTACATGCATAGCACCCTTAGAGGTCATGCAGGCCAAGAGCTTCATTTGAAAACCAGGGCCTAGACATTAGAACTGTACCCAAGATCAAACAGACAGAACCAGATCTTGGCCTATTCTTTTTCTCCCTTGTTCCACAGACAAACTTCTCACATGCCATGAATGAATAAGAATGAACCCTGGTTACACACTAGCACCAGGGCTCAATACCTATCACTTCACAGGGGTTCTGCACTCAGGCAGTTCTTACCTTGCTCTTGTGTGAGTAAGATCAGCTTTGTTTCAGGAAACCATTCTGGAGCAAGGAGACAGTGCTATGTAGTGATTAAGAACATGACATGCCTCAGTTTTAAGCCAGATTGACCTCTTATCTTGGACAAACTGCCTAGCCTCTGTGCCTCAGTTTCCTCATTTATATATTGGGACATCAATACTATCTAAACTATGTATTTTAGGATTAAATGGGATAATGATTTTAAAGCACCTACAATGATGTCTGGCTCACTATACCCATGTGCTAAGTGTTAGTTGTATTTATTGTTGTCATCATCATCTTCATCATCAACTACATTATTTTTCCTCTCCTGAAGATTTAAACAGGGAAAGAAAGCAGGGCTGGTTCAATTTCTCCACCAGCATGAGCTAAAATGGTCTCTTTCTTTGGGGACACAAGTAATGGTCTCCAGTCAATGATACTTCACTTTCTGGTCAATGTTGAAGACAGTTATGAAAGTGTATAAAATTCAGTATACTCTGGTAATAAAAATTAAGCAAAACGAAATCTACTTTCTTAAGAGTAAAGAAAAGTAGCAGCCCAGATCTCTAAACAACTTTTTCCTCTTTTACAAGGTCATTTTAGCTATTTCTCCTAATGTTCATGTAATCAAGGGAATAGCAAGATAAACTGTAGGTCTTGCTTTTGTAAAAGAAGCTTTTTTTAAAAGCAGTACAGCTTGCTGCCTTTCATCCCATTCCCCTCGGTTGTGCTCTATGATGGACTTGGAATCTTGGTAAACTAAATGGAGCCAGGCCTGAAATCCTACTGTATTCACTGACTCTCCTACTCCCTTCCCTGAAGACCATCACTCTTATTAGGGAGGTTACCCAGGTTTCTATACTGTTCCCAGTTCTCTGAGAGCCCAGTCAGTTGTCCCCTATTGAAGAGTATGATTGAAAGGGTATAGTGAGCATGTAAAAAAAAAATTTTTTTTTTTGTATTCTTATGGTTTGACACCTGGAGCCCTATTAGCCCTATAGGGACTGCCCCTTCCAGGGTTAGCCAGTCACTAGAAATACCGAGTCATCTGTGAGCATATATTTCCTATAAAAACCAACCAATCCAGAGTCCATATACCCAACCACGTCCTTTTTTGGGCTTTTACATTCAGGCCACTACCCAGCTGCCCTAATCATCCCAGAAGCAGGCACCAGATAATTAGGGACAGGTTCTATGTTCCAAAGTCCACGGAGATTATTCAAATTAGCACAACAAAGGCTCTTGTCCACATTTTCCCCTCACTCCTTCTGCTTCCTGAACAACTCTAGTGCTTCTGCATATGCCCCCCCATATGCCATGTTTCCTGCTTTATAACTAGGAAACTGACTATAACAACCTCTTTCTTCCTTTTTTTTTTTTTTATTATTTTTTTAAAGATTTATTTTTATTGTTTTTGACAGAGAGAGCGAGCGATACAGAGACAGACAGAGAGAGGGGGAGGGCCCAGAACAGTCTCCATAGTTGCACATCATTGGTTTTTCCACATAGTTTCATTCCACAGGTGGGCGGGGCTGCACAGGCCAGGAACTGGGCCGGGGTCTCACCCGGTGAGAACCAAACTGGAAGAACTCCCCAGTTCAGCACATGGGTCCGCACGGCCGGTGCCGGGATTCGATCCTCGGTCCCCGGGGCTGC
>PVKE010038598.1:0-15368 GCA_004027555.1 Craseonycteris thonglongyai
TTGCTTTAATAAGAAAAATTTTAAGTACCCTATAGTAGTTTGGGGACTGGCTTCTCAATGTATGGACCTAGGACAGTAGCATCAGCACTATCTCTGACTTTTTTAACAATGCAGAATTCCAGGCCCCACTTCAGAGATACTGAAGTAGAATCTGCAGTTTGATACTCCTGCTCTTCTGGTAATTTTTGTGCATATTAATATTTGGGGAACAATAGTTTTAGGTGATATTTTTAAAGGAGAGTAAGTATTGAAGAATTTTGGAGGAAAGAGAAAAAATGCAGCTATTCTCCACTAAGCCAAGACAATTCATCTAATTTTCTCAAAAACAGTATTTGCAGGATAATTCAACATCCAGTTGTTAAATTGAGAGAAAAAAAAAGGATTTGTAGTCAATATCTGACTGTAGATTTGTGCTTTATTGCATAACCTGGGACCCCATTTGAGTATGCTCTAACAAATATGGTCAGGATTGTCCTATTCTACACATTGTACTTCTTCTGTCCTATAGAGTGAAGTACAAAAGTGTGAAAATATAATGACTATTATCAGAATATTTAATAAGGATAAAATAATAATTTAAGAAAAACGATTCCCCAAGGGATTATTAAAGATTAGGATTAAAATGAGAGTTAGCGTAGAATAGAGGTAATTCAACGTTTAAGGACTTAATCTACTTATCTTTATTCAATTCAAGCTTTTTTCACATTATTAAGATTTGGTGAAATGAAAATTATTTTTAGATGTTCTTGCCCCAGAGTATAAGAGTAGAAGATAAAGGATAAAAGGACATACAAATTGAAGGATTTAAGATAACATTGATGTAGAGACAATGGCTTCTGAAAGTGATCACTTTATATTTCCTAAATTTTATGAATTTGTTTTAAGATTCTGTTTATGAAAAAGAGACATTATAGTTCAATGTGCCAAGCATAGTGTGTGTTGATCATGGACTGTGTGCTGAAGATAATGAGCACGATGAAGAAACTGGGGTGAAAAAGTGAGAGAAATAAAGGGAAAGAAAAAAGACAAACAGAATTCTGGTAATTGAATTGTATTTGGAAAGATAAATTGGTCACTGGCACTATGAAAAAAAAATCCCTTATAACTACACACACCCTTGAGTTCATAAATATGCCAGTATCTATTTTTTTATTATTAGTAGACAAGGCTATGTCCTTTCCTTTGATGACGGTAACGAGTTCTATGACATTGCCACTTTGAGTTCTTGCTTCATTAGATTGGGTGACTGTTTATTTGAAATTGTAATGAAATATTTACTTTATAGAGCTATAAGGATTAACTGTGATAATTGAGTGAGGCCGAGCTGGAGCTTTCAATGTAATAGGTCCCCGTTGTTTGAATACAGAGCGCAGTGAGAATGAACGAGCAAGTGAGTGTGTTTCTGCCTGTCACTTTCTTTCTACATGTTGCTTTTTCTTCTGGAGATAAGTGGGCCTAATGCTGAACAAATACTGGAAATCAGAAGCCACTGAGAATCATTCGCCTCTCGCTTTCCCATGGCAGCATGATAGACGCTCAATCAAAGAACCCCCTCCTCTCAGCAAAGCAACAATTTTGTCACCACGAGCAAATCCAATTGAAAAGTCCCTTGGACTGAGAGGAGAACTCCAGTTGTCAGAATCAGCAAACAGAATGAAAAGAACCAAGAGGAGTAAATTGGCACCTGGGGCCGCCATGGTAGCCTGTGATAGGCTGTGGCATTGTGTTGGGTAGACATTCAGCCATTTACAGATATAATGGGAGAAATTAATGCAAATGAGTCAATGGAATGAAATGCATTTTAATGCAGATTTGAGGGACTATCCCGAACTGCTTGATAACAAGTCTCTTTAAGAAAAGGCTTACATTGTGGGGACTCATTTTTTCCCCATTTCTTCTCACTAGTGCCTCATAAGGGCCCTTTGTTCTCTAAGTAAACTCTTTCTAAACTATTGACATTGCTCATTTATGTGAATTTTAGATTTTTTTTCCCCCCATGACAAAGTAGCCTTGGGTGATCTGGGAAAACGTTAATTGCAAGAGGACAAGGAAACTGGTTGAAACAAGAAATGCAATCATTAAGTGTAATGTTGCAGTTGTCCTGGCCTCATTATAACATGCATACAAGGCAATAAAATGCATGTTTCACAAACAAATCTTTTGACAACTATAGTTCAAGAGCCTCCAGCTGTCCTGCTTTTTCTTTTTAAACATCTATTTCTCTTGGTTTAGTAATCATTATTGAAGCTTAACTTTGGATTCCCAGAACAGTCCTTCATATTATGCAAGAACTGGGGAGATTTCAGAGAGGAAACCATGATCTGTTTAAAAATTTTAAAAATATATGCTTCCCAAAGTTACCCAGAATTTCTCACTAATGTTTTGTTTTGAAAATGACACTTAATAATAGTGATGAGAAGGGGAAAAAAAGGAACCAACTTAGTCCCAACAAAAAAAGACTACTCTTTCACTAACCAATATTTAAAATATTTAGCTCCCTTAGTCTGTGTTTCCGTGAAGAAAAAGCCCTAGTGGAAAAATATGGGTTTCATCTTTCGTGTTTAAGTTCATTGTGGTTTCCCCGGACTATCAGTATCGTGATGTTATTTATTTTTTTTAAAGGACAAAAATAGTTAATCAGATGAAAAGGTCATCAAGTGTAAGTGCAGCTTGAAACTGGTGGACTGTCAGACTCACAAGTAAAGCAGCCAAAAGGGGGGTGGGGGTGGAAGGTAACAGATTCAGCATTGTCCAAAAGTTCCAGACCAGTGATTAATGTGTAAGATAATGGACTTGGGAAATGAGTAAACACTCCCCATGCTCCCTGCTTTGTGCTTGAACGACTTGATGACAAGGGCAGAGCAAGGTGAGAATTTAAACAGGACCACAGGAAAAAAGATGACAAAGGGGACCCACAACATAATGCAGGGGAGGGGGAGATGGGAAGGTACATAATAACTTTCTTCAAAGCAGACATTAACTGTGTATTAATTTCAACTTCAACATGGGCACAGAGTTACCCCTAAACTACGTGCCACTCAGTTGTCTTTTAATATAGCAGATATTTAGAGTTACTTGTTTTAATTTGTTCGTTGTAAACTTTGGCAGTCTGGTTAAGAATTCAGATACATAGTTCTGTTCAGATGTTTGGGGCTCAGGAAGAGGGGAGAGGGGATACTGTATTTTGATTAAATGGTACATTTCAGGCTATTCCTTAAAGAATTATCTGGACACATTTGAGGACATTTTTCTATGAAAGCTTTCAGGTCCCAAATGCACTTCTGTGTGTTGCACTGCATTTCTTAGAGATCTGTTATCACCTAAGCTTACACTTCTCCATTGCTCTGAAGGCCTTTATATGTATGTGACTTTCTTTTTACATTGAAGAAAATGTGCTTTTTTTTCTTCTTCTCAGTTTTCACTCTCTCTGTTTTTTTCTGCATCTACCAAGATGTTTTCCACTGGCCTTTTTTTTTTTTTCTTCACTATACCAATGACTGAAATGATAAAATTTGTCAGTCTCTTACGTGAAAATGTATTTCTGTTAACGTTAACCTACTTTAAATACACATATCACACTTACCTGACACATGTTGAACGTTTTATCCATCTCTAAAGAAAAACTGGCAGTCTCTCCCTGGCTTAGCTACTACCTACTTTCTTAAGTTGTGTTTAACAAAGTTTGAACATCCCCTATGAAGGGACAGCGACTATTCACTGCCCTAGATTTCTCAAGTGACTGCATCTTTAGTGGTCACTTTAAAAAATACTTAATATTGTCATACTGGTTCTTAATTCTGCGTGTAATACTTGTAAATTTCCATTTAATCATAAAGTAATATTTATGTTTATATTAGTTATGGAAACATAGATTAGTTTACACTTACGCTTTTATGTATTCTGTAAATAAACTCCTTAATTTGGAACTTGAGCTTGCATCTTTCTAAATTACTGATTCAACTGAAAAGCATGGTGATAAGGACATTATGTTGTGATGATCAGCAACTGACTTGTTACTCTCAAAGCACTTTTGAAAATCATTTTGGCTTCTTAGCATTAGACTTGTGAGTTAGTATTTCAATTTCAGCGATTGGAAAAGTGATCCCTAGGGAGAGGGTAAGTAGTTTTCTCAGGCCAGACACCAAGGACCCTGCAGTGCCAGGACTTGGCTATTGGTCCATGTTATTTTGCTTAAAGCCTTAAAGAAAATGCTTGTAAAAATCTAATCATTTACTTATATCGCTCTTGCTCTAATGCTTGTGGCATTTAGAGTATTAATATAGTTTTCCTTAATTTTTCTTTTGATCCTGAGTCTTGAATTACTATGTATTGATTTAAGTGATATTTGAACATTTAATTGAATGCGTGTTTATTATGAGTTACTGAGGCATAATATTAATTATTTAAGCTAAATAAACTATTTTTGCTTTATGTCAATAATGAGCCCTTTCAAAAATCTTCAAACTGTGTAATACATTTTTTCTGGAACTTTTAATACTTATTTCTCATGTTTTATGCATTGAATTTTACTTAACAAGTAATAAGACAGTGGCAGAATACAAGGTTTTTGTTACAGTTATGTAATGTGAGCCATTATTTCTCCTGGTTCTTCATTCTCACAAGTTAAAAACAGCCATGCAAGCACATACCCTAGTTTGACATACCTATAATAATCAGATGTGTCATCTCTTTTTATAAAGTTTAAAGCAAACTTTCTCTAAATATGCTCGAAATTTATAATTTTTGTTTTTTTAGAAAATTAATCATGGATTTTAGATCTTTCTATTAAATATATGGAGTTTCTAAAGTTCTTTATTTATAATTCTATCTTAAAGCTTATTGCTTTGTATTATAATTGTCTCCTTTCATGTCAGTCTTCCTCATTAGGCTGTGTATTTATCCAGTAAGAGGGACCTTTTCTCTGTCTCAATCTTTAGTTCTTTGATTCCTAGTACAGTACCTAGGGCATTGTTGCCATTCATAGTATGTTTTAAAGTAATATATTTTTGCAGAAGCTGGGATGGCTTAACTGGTTAAGTGCTTGCCTTGCATCCCTGGGGTCCAAGGATCGAGTCCTGGCCTTGGCCCTTATGATGAACTGGGGTGTGCTTGCCATGTGACAGGACCCCAGTTCGGTTTTCACAAGGGTGTGCCTCCCATGCTGGAGGACCCTGGCCTGGTTCCTGCCCTGCGTGGCTCTCCGCCCACCTGTGTGGAATGAAACCATGTTGAGGATTGTTGATGTACAACTACGGAGACTTCTCTGGGCCCTCCCCCTTCTCTATGTCTCTTCTTGTCTTTGTCTCTCTCTGTCAAAAACAATAAAAATAAATCTTTTATTTATTTATTTTAATTGTTTTTGACGAGAGAGAGAGAGAGAGAGAGAGAGAGAGAGAGAGAGAGAGAGAGAGAGAACTGAAATGGGGGCACTCCCCAATTCAGCACATGGGTCTGCGCCCGCTGGGGCTGGGATTTGATCCTGGGTCCCCGGCACTGCAAAGTGAGCGCTTAACCCACTGAGCCATCCCGGCTTCCCCAAAATAAATCTTAAAAAAATAATAATATATTTTTTCTATTGCTTAGAAAACCAGCTCTAACCCATAATCTAAGTCAATTCACTATCCTGAGAAAGTTCAAACATAAGTTTTAAAATGATGACAGATAATAAAGGTAGATGTGCAACCTCTGAACCCTAAAGTGTATTAGGAAATATCAGTGAAATTCCTAGTAAGTGGGGTCCAAATACACTGTTGAATATCTTTTTTAAGCATTTGAGCTTTTCTGGAATTGAAATAATTGAATGCTTTTCCTTAACATTTAGCTTTTTTATAGTTTTTGCCTCATACTGTCCCAACTAACCAGTTGGTGGTCTTTACTGAAAATTCTATTCCATTATTGTGCCATAGAATAATAGTTTTAAATATAACAGTCCACATATACTTGTTTCTAATGCTTTGATTAAAGTAAATGCTTTTGAAATTCATGTGAAAGGAGGAGGGTCGGCAAGGGACAAACTCTGTTGAATTTGAACTCAATATACAAGTCCATCTCTGTCGACTTAGATATTAATTTGTGGAATGCAACATCTCAGACTTTTTAGGATGCATGTGTACAAATGGATGGCTATATTATTTCCTCTTAATCTATCTAGTTGAATGCTAGAATCCATGCACCAAGTTCTTCCCCTGTTTAGTAGCCCTGACATATCTCTGACTCTCAGATCAGACATAACTTAGAGACCTTTCCAACTCTACCACTAACAGTGGGACCTCAGGCAAATGATTCACACTCCTGGGCCTCAGTTTCTTCCATTGCACAGAAGAGAGTTAAAATTCATTGCTAGCTTTGGTCAGAATAATAAGATTAACACCATTTTGTCTAGCCCACTGATACTGCTATTTGTACTTGAGGAATACAGTTACTGTGAAAATAACTATTTTAATAATTTTTAAAATTAACATTGCTATTCTGATGAGGGACCATATTTAAGCATCTAACTATATAACAGTTGTAGTGTTTATCTTTCTGTTTTCTTGAGTCATGTAATAAGTTAATAAATGTACATTAAAATAAACAGATTTTACTTGTTATGCTATATGTCACCAATGTCTGCTTTAAAGACATAAGCTACATAAACTGAGGAGATATTAGTGGTAAGTCTATTGAACACCTTTATTCAATATTAGCCATAGCGAGTGTTTCTAAGCAATATCTCAGTATATTACCCTGAAGATGATAAACCAAAGCCTGTAGGCAAAGTTAATCATGTTTCTTGCTAATTTTCAGAGAGAAGATTAAGAGACATAGTATTTTATGATGACTTACTTCCTTGTCTTTTTGCCCTTGTACTGGATAAAAACAGAATTGCATTAAATGTCATGCGGGCAAAAGACAAAATTATATTTAATATTGGTAACCTACTTGTCTTATTATCCCATCTCTTTGTGTTTATGTTGTTCATAAAACTTGCCTGCATGGATTAGTGAAAAGTGGGGTTTCTCACATTTTGCCAAGTTGTAATGTACAATATAGCTGTGACATTTTTTTCTAGTCATGTCTATTTTTCTAGTCATGTCTAAAAGAGATAATGGGGCCTATATTTGTCTTTAATTGAATGTTTTTGAGAATTGCATGAAATACTTTAGGAAATGTGAGATACTCTGGGGCATTACAAAATCTGGTCCGGAAAGCACTGGCCCAGAGAATGGTTACTAAATGTTGACAGCTGTTGGGTCAACAGGCTAAGCCACTTCACTTCCATAAACCTATTTTCCTAATGTGTAAAACAAAACTCTTAGTGCTGACCTACTTTATGGTTCAGGTTGGCAGCACTAGAAAATATTGGGAGTAATCATCCCTTTTGTGAAGTACTAACTTGTACGTGTGAGAAAGATTTCACCTAGCACAGTGCGAACACTTCAGTGAATGGTGGCCAAGGGGGCAGGGGGAGGTAACTGAGTGCTTCTGACTGGGCCAGAGTGGGGAAGACAATCTCAGGTTTTCAGATATTATTTGAGGATCTCTATCACAGCTTTATGGGTGATGCCAGGTAGGAAATGGCCATGATCAGAAGGAAGCTAGCTGTGAAATTACCCTATAAAGCGTTCAAAAAACAGTTTTGAACTTTGTTTTAGGAAGTAAATATTTATTTTGTTGAAACAGGACATGAAAAAAAATAAATAAAAAAAGGAATGAAGAAATAGAAAAACACTCCAATGGATAATGAACGAATAAAGTGTCTTAAAGAAGAAGATAATTATGAGTCAAGTCAAAATTAGGTGGCTTCTTATTTAGCATGTTATGTTATTCTGGCTTCT
Organism: Craseonycteris thonglongyai; assembly: GCA_004027555.1. Classification (NCBI taxonomy): domain Eukaryota; kingdom Metazoa; phylum Chordata; class Mammalia; order Chiroptera; family Craseonycteridae; genus Craseonycteris; species Craseonycteris thonglongyai. Next base: position 7,818 of record PVKE010038598.1, read on the forward strand.
TCTTGTACCAATAGCCTGAAAAACTGGAATATTTTGAAACAATAAAACATTTAGTCATTTATGTTTTGACTATGGCATTAGGATTACATTTATGACTTTTGTATGATATATAGCAGCTAATAGTTCTTATGTAGTAAGAAGAGCTCTTGGTAGCTTGCTATTTTGTATTTTTTGCTACATATGAGTAGCTGATCATAGTGACTTTCCTTTTAAAAAGGAAATATGGAATAACCCAAAAAAGAATAAACCATCACAGATGTAATTGAGAATTGATTAGATTTCACACACTCCAAATGTGGAAAGTTCTAAAGCTTTCTTCTACTTGCAGAAGGAGCGAGGTAGCCTCGCAGTAAAATATTGAGTGTAATATCTTCGTACTGATTCTAGAAGAATGTCAACAATCTGAATATTTGTGGTGGTTCAGATTTTGGATATACTCTGTTATTTCTATATATCTAGATAAAATGATGAGTGACATTTAGAAAACTTGCATACTTCTTGCTTTAAGCTCTTACATGTTCCTGCAGATGTTGAAATAAAGATTAGCCTTTTTTTTTTGCATGTGGCAGTGCACAAACCTTTTAAGGGATCTGTGAATTATTGCCTTGGTTCAGCATGAGTGCAGTAAGAAGAAATGTACCTCATCTGTAATACACTGTGTAGACTAATATCAGCTGCCTTTTTCTTATATTGCAGCGAGATATTGATCTGGTAAAATGGTACCATATTGGAGCTGTCTGTTGTGGTATTCATCATGCTGTCACAGCCCGAGTGCCTTGAAGTTATTGGAAACTGGAATTGAGAGAGTTCTGTCATTTGGTGTGGCAATTCATTCACAGAACAGTCACTACAGTATTTGCAGCAGTTTGCTTATTTTTCTAGCTGGGGTAGCATCACCTTTAGTAACAAGAAGGCCTTTCTATTATCCCATGCATAGTGGTATTAATAGGTCAGATTTAACTGCTCACAAGCTTGTTTTTGCTGGTATAACATGGCTGTTTTCTAGTCAACTGCTCACACCTGCTGCCTGTCCCTATGCTGACACATTACTGAGCTCATTCCTATGGGACGTGTATATCTGAATGTGGCTTCAGGTCCCTTATGCCATTATCTGATGGTGGCGAGGAGGTTAAAGATGAACTTTTATATGTAGAAAGCTTTTTAGTTTCTTCCTACACTAAAAATATCAGTTAATGTTAAAAGAGCTTTCAAAAATATAAAAAGATACTGTCAATCTTCGATGACTAGATGAAGCAGTTTGAATGAATTACTACGTATTTTTGTTTGGGATTCTTGCTGGCAACCTGTTTTTAATAGAATGTCATGTTTTCTAAAAATGTAGGAAAGAAAGATTTTGTTTGGGGGAATAATTATTATCCACTAAAGACTGTTAATATACAATATATAAAGTGGTGATTATCTTAAGAAAGATAAGTTCCTGAAAATTCCCAATAATGGAAAGTTTAATTGTAGTTAAGTAACTGAGCAAGAAAAGGAGAGACAATTTCCTAGATTGTAGGCGTTTAAATGAAATGTGAAAAGTTTAATAATGTCAAAGTAGGTGACTATTTTGATAGACACTAATGTAAAAATTATGGCTACTGGAAAGCAAGACTACAGTCCTTTGGAAAAGGTATATTTTAAAATTGACAGTTGAAAAGAACTACATATGCAAATATATTATGTATTTAATATATGATTGTGCACTATTGTTAATACACATTCACAGCATGCATTATAATACCTCAGAAGGAAACTTTGGGGTCCTTATGAGCTATGACATGAATATATATTGAGGAATCCCTATGTTTTCTATGGTATTCTTAAAAATGTCCACTTATTTGCTATTGCTTTAGGAAGAGTTAAATCTCTAAGATGTCAGTTCAATAACTTGTCTGTTTCTTTCCCTAGTTAGTGTTTTTATTTGTCATATTTATTAGGAAGGAGATGCTAAAGAAATCACAAGAAAAATAAAGAGCTTTTTTAAAATCAGAAAGAACAACACTGTAAATTTGATGTTATGTAATTATAGAATTCAAGTATAAAATATTTAAATACAAAGTAGTAAAACAATAACAAGTGTTGATTACAGTGACTGTGTAAGTTCATAGTGACATATTTGGTTTGTCTTATTGTTTAATATGAGGTGAAATGTACTATTATGGCAGGTAAGAAACCATACAATTGAGTATTTTGTTGACCTATGATCTCCTGTTATAGGATGATATTAGTGGTTGCCTTCTCAATTTCCCATTTACCCTTTAGCTGTTACATACTTTGAGGATACATCTTTTTTAGATAATTTATACTTACTATACTTTACATCAGGACATGCTAGAGGTGCAGGTTGATTTATTTCAAGTGAATGAACACATTGAAATATTTACCATTTGGTCAAGATTATAAGGTACAATCATAAAATAATTTTTACATCCTATTGAGGATTTAGATCAACAAGCTGTTCTCTTATTAGAAAGGGCAGAATAGTAATGCTTTGGCAAAGCCATTATTGTGTTATTGGTATTCACTCGAATGGACAGAAATAGAACATCACTGTCCTCTGTGAACAGTTTCAATTTGATCTGTGTACATGATAAAAATCTTGGCTTTTCTGTGCATTTAGGTGCTGTCATAGCTGTTGTTGCCAAATAAGAATGAAGTGTGATGTTATTATAGTAAACAGCACTTAAGCGCAGCTGGCAGAATTGATCAGGGCCACATTACAGTCAACACCAGCAGATGACTGACGCAGCAGAAACAATAACTGAATATGCAAACGGTTCTTACAATGAATGCTCTGGGGACCAGGCACCATTATTTTTGACTTTGAACAGGGAAAAGGGGCAGATTTTTAACCTCCTTCCATACAGAAGGGTTCTGAGTATTATGTAAACATCTGACTGCCATTTATAATGGTGGTTAGTTATAATGCAAAACTGTAGCCTCCCCTGACTATTTACATTCCATTAATTATTAAAGGAGACTAACATAAACATCAGATAATTTTGTTTAATGTTTCACATAGTGGTTTTTGTTTTTGTTTTTTTCTTTTGGAACCTTTTTTTCAATTAATGTTAGTCATTAAGAATTTGTGATTTAACTTGGACAGCAATGTGTGTTTCATTGATGACTACCACCCCTTCCCCTAATTATTACATGAATTAATTATGTGAGCTACAAATTTGTTTTCTTATTGTAATAATTGAGGTATTACAAATAAATAGTGTAGAAATATCAGATAACCTTTTACATGATTTTTTTTTTATTCTTGGTTTTAGGTCAATTTACATTTTTGCTAATTATTAAAAATGCAAAAAAGACATACAAATAATAGTGAGACCAATTAAATTAAACAATTTCATTTTCCACTTTAACATGTAATTATTGAATTCTAAATAGACAATTTATATTTTAAAGCAAAATTAAACCATTATTTTTACAATATACTCTAGTTAAGACATATGTTAAATAAAATAGTATGTTAAATTGCTATTAGTGGCCCATTTTCTGGAAATGTTTTTTTCTTTAATCTTTTTTTGTTAGATCGTTAATATTGCATTCACTCATTCATTCATGCATGCATTTATTTATTAATTAAACAAACGTAAGTATGGCATTGTAACAATGTTAAGATAAGTTTCTCAGCCCAAGGTTTAGGAAGACAAAAAAAATTATTGCATCCTGGGGTTAATGGTTGCTCTTGGCATTTTGAAACTGGTTATCATCCCAAGAAGCCCCTGTATGTCAGGGAAAGCTTCCGGATTTTTCATCTTGAAAATTTAGCTACTACTCACGGTGATTGACTTCTGGGCTTATGAAGTTGTACTCCATACGACTTTGCTTGTCTTAAATTGTCACTTTTGCTAAACAATGACATTATTACCCTGCTTTAATGTGGACTTTGTTTTGTTTTTCCACCTCAACATTTTTTTATGGCTTTTTATTTTATTTTTTTGAGATTTCATTAACGGAATACAGTTCACGCATGTTTGTACCAGTACCAGTGTGTGTATAAAATTGGCTAGTTAGGAATAAATTTGCAGTTAAATTTGGATAGGAGACGTATTCTAAATTTACTTAATCTTTTTATAGTTGAAAGTTGACAGGTTGTCCCCAAAAGATCTCCCTCTTGCTTTTCCCTTATCCCCAGAATAGCTGGTTTGTGTACCTGGCAGGAGCCTATGTACACTGGGTGAGCCCTTTCTGACACCTCAGGAATGTGACAGTTGGTCAGGGTAGCCTAAAAATTCTTACCTGGAATACTTAATGGCCTCTTGGCCCTGAGAAAGTTCTTACAGTGCTATATAAGGGCCCATTAGGACATAGTTCAATTAGAGTCCCTAGGGAATTGAGGCTTGGAAGGCAGAATTCAAATTTCTCACCTTCCTCCAATGGACCCAGGAGAGTATCTCTCAAGGTAAATATAGCTCCTGAAATGATCTAAACCAAACATGTACTGAAGAACGTCCTAGGCTCCTCCAGGACATCCCGTGTGCAGGCCAGCCTGGGCATAAGCACTTTTTCAGCAGGAAAGCTTGATTTTAATCCTTCTTGTTTATTAATTCTATATAGTGTGCAGACTAAATTTCATGATTTAGTTTTATCCCTCATCATTGTATTTTGAAATGTAGTTGACACTTTCCTGTAAAAATTATTGTATACCTTATATAAAATAGGTATTATGTATCATATAGCTATCCATGTATAAAAATATATTATGTAAATACATAAATGCAAAATTTGTTGTTTACAAGTGCTTATGTAATTTCCCAATGCATATGTGTTACTAGAGAAGTATATACTCCATCAAGTTGAATCTTTTTTTGTGTGTGGGGGGGTTATATATACTGTAATATGTATGTCTGGTATATTTTAATATATATTTAAGTGACTAGGTTCACTTTGACTATAAGTTGACATAGCTTTAGTTAGTAGTTAGTGAGACAATCAGAGAAGTCTTACTACCTTCATGAAGTTACTTAGAAACTTCTATAAGCTTGTATGAGCAGTCAAGGTTGGCACCAGCTTGAGCAGGTAATAGCACTAATAAACAGGTGCTATGGGGTTTCTTTCACAGTTTCTTTTATCTGAACCACTAAAAATGGGCACAACAGGTAATGAGTTGCTGTTGCTACACTACCGGTACAGAGGTTTAAAATAATTCCAGACAGGCCCTTAGTGGTAAAACTGTACCAGTGACTTGGGAATTTTTGCAGTAGATTTCATCTTACTCAAATTATTATTATTACTATTCTTCTTCTTCTTCTTCTTCTTCTTCTTCTTCTTCTTGTGCTGTTTAAAAAAATTGTTGCAGTTAAATGAGCTCACTTTATCAATGACCCATCCCATCTGAAATGTGATTGATCTTTGTACTCTTTAACTCTAAACTTTCACCTTCTCATCTATACTGGAAAAGACTTAACCTCTATATTCTCTTTCATCCCTAGCTATGAGTTTCCACATTATTAATATACATTCCTCAACAACGATGTCACTTATTATGATATAACAATTACTTTTTAAGATAGTGTATTAAGTTGTTAATACTTACGGATAATGCTAATGTTTTGAGATGTAGTAGAGGAACATGGTAACCTCCTTATCTTCCATGTAAGACACCAAATAACCCTTAGTTTTCCTGGGAGTGGGCACATGCTTTTGTTCAGTTAATGGCAGTTTCCTGTCTAGCTAGGACTGGGTTGGTGAATTGTAAAGCCTCACTCGTTCATCCCCTTTGTAGATGTTTTCTGGGCACAGAGTTGTACAGCGTTGTAAGGTTGTTACCTGATCTTGCACCTGCTAAGATTCACAATGAATTGTTTCTTAATTTGGATGACACATTTGGATGAAACAGGTTTGTTGGTAGAAACCTGTAATCTATGAAGCTATGTTTCATCCAGCCTTCTGTGCCATGCCACTGCAATTTAGACATCCATTAGGATTTATGTATGATGATAGTAGAATGCAATTTACATATTCACCAAGTAGCAAGGAATTATTGCTCTTTTTCCCTTTGATACCATGAGGTCAAATCTTCTGACATTCATACTGAAGTTGGTATGATAATTACCTTTTGGAGATGCCATTACTGCAAAGCACTCATTTTTCATAGGCATTTGTATGGCTATTACATATGTTCTCATGGTAATGAACCTCTAGTAGAACTCAAAGAGGAAAAAAGATAGACTAAATTGGGGACGGATGAATTCTTTAATAACTAAGTGTCTTGTGAGAAGAAATACTGAACAGACTTATTTTGAAAAAGAAAATAAAGCTAATAAAGACAGTCTTTTAGAATAGTCAGTGCCGTACTCGTATATGTACAACCTAATTGTATAAATGTGATTTAATTTGATATTCACTGCAGTCTGTAATGCAGATGCTATTATTGCCACTTTATATATGTGAGAAAGCAGAGTCAGAGATGTTAATTTGGCAAAAGTAAATGAATAAATAAAACAAAGTTTCTGATTATAAGTCTAGTACTTTCTTTCTTTGGTTGTTCATATCATTCATAGTTGACTCCAAGACAAACGGATGGAACATCAAAAAAAATTCTAGAATTTCCTTGAACTTACATACACTTTTTTTTTTTTTTTTATCTTTTCACATTTATAGAGAGAAATTGTCTTTTTGTCTTCAGTGCATAGTTATTTCTATTTTACTTTTTGACAGATAGAGAGAGAGACAGAGACAGAGACAGTTAGAGAACCGAACTGTGGGAACTCCCCAGTTCAGCACGTGGGTCCTGCCTGGTCCGGAGCCGGGATTCGATCCTCGGTCCTCGTGGCCTCAAAGCGAGCGCTCAACCCGCTGAGCCGTCCCGGCTTTTCCCTTACATACACTTTTAATGTATGCTGCTTCATGCATTTAAAATAGTCATAAATAGACCTTTTTTGTGTGTGTGGGTTCTCTTACAATCACATAAAATTTGATTCATAGTTTTTATAATGGTTATTTAAATTGCAACCCCAGTGGGTACCCATATAAGATATTTTTCAAAGGTAGTTGTTAATTATGTGATTTGAGTATGCTTAGCAGCATATTCTTATTGTTTGACCTCATTAATTTTAGGAGATGGTGCTTTATTGAGTAAATAGGAAGGGTCTATTTCTTATTCTTATTTGGGAGTTCTACAGTAATCCTTCATCCTTATCATGAACTTCTAGATATTTGAAGATAGACAAGTTGCTTCTTCTGGCTCTCCTGCCCTCCAGGAAAGACATCAACCGTTCCTTCTCTGTGTTCTTGGTTCTAGCTTTCATATTTTACCTTTCTGGTAAAATATGTTCATCTCTTTTTTTTTTTTTTTTTTTTTATCTTCACATTTATAGAGAGAAATTATCTTTTTGTCTTCAGTGCATATTTATTTCTATTTTACTTCTGACAGATAGAGAGAGAGACAGAGACAGAGACAGTTAGAGAACCGAACTGTGGGAACTCCCCAGTTCAGCATGTGGGTCCTGCCTGGGCCGGAGCCGGGATTCGATCCTCGGTCCTCGTGGCCTCAAAGCGAGCGCTCAACCCGCTGAGCCGTCCCGGCTTTCCCCT
>PVKE010038599.1:0-15372 GCA_004027555.1 Craseonycteris thonglongyai
GTCTTCAGTGCATAGTTATTTCTATTTTACTTTTTGACAGATAGAGAGAGACAGAGACAGAGACAGTTAGAGAACCAAACTGTGGGAACTCCCCAGTTCAGCACGTGGGTCCTGCCTGGGCCGGAGCCGGGATTCGATCCTCGGTCCTCATGGCCTCAAAGCGAGCGCTCAACCCGCTGAGCCGTCCCGGCTTTCCCCTTATTTTTTATTTTTGACAGAGAGAGAGAGAGAGAGAGGGAGAGAGAGAGAGAGAGATACAGAGACAGAGAGAACTGAACTGGGGGAGCTCCCAGTTCAGCACATGGGTCTGCACAGGCCGGGCCGGGACTCGATCCCCGGTCCCTGGCGCGCAAAGTGAGCGCTTAACCCACTGAGCCCTCCCAGCTTCCCGTTTCTGGACTCTTAATCTAACGTATGTATGTCTGTCCTTATACCAGTGCAACACCATCTTGATGACTGTAGTCAGTAAGGTGAGAAGATTTTAACATTGGTAAAGCGGGACACCATTGACTGGGGGGGAGGGGGGTTCTTGATTAAAAATTGGGTCTATCTCCCGCCGTTCCCTAGCTTGTCGTGCATTCTTTCCAAAAATCGGGACTTTTTTAAAACACCGTGGGACAAATTGTTAAAAATCGGGACTGTCCCGTCAAAAGCGGGACGTCTGGTCACCCTACTGTAGTGTTATAGTAAGTTGTGAAATCGAGACATGTGCATCCTCCTTCATTCTTTTTCAAGATTATTTTGGCTATTCTGGCTCTTACATTTCCGTATGAATTTTAGGATGGCCTTATCAATTTCCACAATGAGGCAAGTTGGGACTCTTGTAGATCTTTAGTTTTTTTCACCAGTGGTCAGTAGTTTTAAGAGTATAAGTCTTGTGCTTTTGTGAAATTTATTCCCAAGTACTTTATTCTTTTAGATACTATTGTAAATGAATATGCTTTCTTACTTCATTTCCAGTTTACTCATTGCTAGTGTATGGGATACAATTGATTTTTGCATAGTAATCTGGTATCTCGCACTTGTTTATCAGTTGCGATGGCTTTCAGTAGTGTTCCCTCGCCACTTCGCGCTTCATGGTTTGCGGCTTCAGTGCTTCGCGGTTTTTTCCAAAACATTCATCAAAAAATAAAAATGAAAAAATACAACCATGTCGGCGGCCACATTGTGGAAAGGGGCGTTGACGGGGTTTTAGTCTTGTGTTGGCGATAACTTGTTTTGTTTAAGCGATAACTTTTTTTTATTAATTAAGCCCTTATAATGCCGCCTTGGGAAGCCGGGATGGCTCAGTGGGTTAAGCACTCACTTTGCAGCCCTGGGGACCAAGGATCGAATCCCGGCTCCTGCCCATGCGGACCCATGTGCTGAACTGGGGAGCTCCCCCAGCTCAGTTCTCTCTCTGTCTCTGTTTCTTTCTCTCTCTCTCTGTCAAAACAATAAAAAATTAAAAAAAAAAAAAATAATGCCGCCTAAGCACTGTGCCCCTGCGAAAGCTTCCTCCGGGGCGCCCAGAACCCCGTTGACGGGGTTCTGTCCTTGTATAGGGGGATTTTGAAGGAAAAGAAAAAACAAAGACCACAACGACCCATCACCCTGTTTCTCTCCAAGGTCAAGCCCCCGGCTCTCCCGTCAGCGCCTCCAGCAGAAGAGTCTCCGAGGGAGCCTAACGCTTCTACGCGTCACGTGAGCGCCTCTCCTCCGCCCCCCACACGAGCTTCCTCGCCTCTCTCAGAAAGCCATGCTGATTCATGTTTATTACTGTATAAGGTTTTGTCATTCACCTTATTCATTAGCACTGACACGTTTAAGTAAATACGTCTACTGTTGTAATTTTTGTCTTAAATGAGTAAAGTATGAATACTGTTCACATATTTAAAACATCCTTGTACCCGCAGACACGAACATTCCTAGGGGCCAATCCTACTTCGCGGCTTTTCAGCTTTCGCGGAAGGTTCTGGTCCCCATTAACCGCGAAAAGCGAGGGGTCGCTGTATATCCCACAGGCTTTCCCATATACCGGGTCCTGTCTTCTGCAGATAGCGGCAGCTCCACGTTTGCTTCCGATTCGCGTGCCTTTTCCTTTCGTTGCCCAAATAAATGCCCTTACTGGCAGCTCCGGGATGAAGAACTATGTCAAGCAAAGGCAGCCACAGCACGTGCAAGCCAAGATGCAGGGTGCGGTGGGGTGACCCCCAGAGCCGGGGCTGGGCCGGGGCCGAGCCGGGGAGCGGGGGCCTCGCGTGCTGAGCGGAACCAAGGACGAGGAGCGAACATCAGCTTCACCGGCCTTTGCAGCCATCGGGGCGGGAGCGACCAAGGGGCTTCGCGGGGCCTCGGCACTTGCTTTGCCCTCCCGGGACCCCGCTCCCCACGCGCCAGCACCGAGCCACCCGCGTGCCTGCTGCCTGGAGGGCCGGCGGGGCGGGGGCAGGTCGGCCCCGCGCGCCCAGGGCCGCGTGGGGGACACGGCGGCGGGAGGAGGGAATGGCTCCCCTCCCGCGTCGTCGGGGTGTCTCCGGCCGGGCGCCTGGCTCCGCGCCTCCGCACCCTCGCTCGTCGTCGTCCAGGCTCCGCCGCCCCCGCAAAGTCCGGGGAGTCGGTGGGGACCCTCCGGGGGCGGAGACGCCCGCAGCGCATCCCGTCCCAACGGGTCCCAGAAGCCGGAGCGCCGCCGCTGAGAACGCGCGGGAAAAGCCACCCAGCCGCGTCCCCATTGGCTAGCCCCGCAGTCACTCGGGAGGCCCGCCCCCTCGGCTGGCGGGCGATGTTCCCATTGGCTCGCGTCTCCCAGCCCGCCCGCCTTCGCAGGCCCGCCCCTCCGTCTGTCAGGCTCCGGGCCGCGGACACAGGCGGAGAGGCGCGCGCGAGCCCGCCCCGCACAGGCCCCGCCCCCACGGGCCGTGTGCAAAAGCAAACAGCCGTTAGAGGGGGCGGTGCTGGAGGGGCGGGGTCTGGCTACAAGTAAACGCGCCATTGGGTGGCCGCCCGGGTTCAAACCAGCAAAGCGAGCGGCCATTGGCTGGCGCGGCGCGAGGCGGGCCCCGCTTATTGTCCCGGCTCCGGAGGCGGCGGGGGCGGCGGCGGCGGCTCGGCGGGCGTGAAGGCGGTCGCGGCCGAGACCATGGTGAGGGCGGCGGGGCGGGCGGCGGGCTGGAGGTGGGCTGAGGCCGGCCGGCCCGAGCGGGGCGGGGCGTCGTTGGCGCCGGGGCGGCGGGACGGGGCCGCGGGGAAGTTGCGAGCCGGGGCCGCCGCGGCCGTGCGGCGCCTGTGCCCGGGCCCCTCCGCGGGCCACGTCCCGCCCGCGGGGTCCCCTCCCGGCGGCCCGGCGCGCCCGGGGCACCGCGCTGCCCTCGAGGCTCCCGCGGTTCTGAGCGCGACGGGAAGTGAGCGTGTCGGTTCAGCGGCCGCCCTGTGCACGGAGTGCCCGCCGGCGCGTCCCCCCGCGAGACAGCAGCTCCCGCTCGGCCACGGCGAGTCACCGTCGCGCGGGGACGAGCGCCCTGCGGTGTCACAGCGGCCGCGATCCAGCACCTGCCGCACCTGCCCCGCGCCCGCCCCGCAAACTGAAACGTCTAGTTGAAAGCATTTGTTGAACCCCTTGAGTGTGTTGTTGTTTTTAAGATTTACTTTTATTGTTTTTGGCAGAGAGAGAGACAGAGAGACAGAGAGAGAACTGAACGGGGGGCACTTCCCCGCCCAGCATGTGGGTCCGTACGGCCGGGGCCGGGATTCGATCCCTGGTCCCCGGGGCTGCAAAGTGAGCGCTTAACCCACTGAGCCATCCCGGCTTCCCCTAGTATGTTTGAAAGTCTTTTTTTCATTCTAAAATATGCATAACGCAGGCTTTATGATTTAAAAAAAATTTATTTATTTATTTATTTACTTTGACAGAGAGAGATACACAGAGAGAGAACTGAGCTGGGGGCACTTCCCAGCTCAGCATGTGGGTCCACACGGGCCCCGGGATTCGATCCTCGGTCCCCGGGGCTGCAAAGTGAGCGCCTAACCCACTGAGCCCCCCCCCGGCTTCCCCTTATTTTCTTTTAAAGACTAATTTTTACTGTTTTTGACAGAGAAGGGGGGAGGGCCCAGAGCAGTCTCCATAGTTGCACATCATTGGTTTTTCCACATAGTTTCATCCCACAGGTGGGCGGGGCTGCACAGGGCAGGACCTGGGCCGGGGTCTCACCCCAGTGAGAACTGAACGGGGGGCGCTCCCAGCCCAGCATATGGGTCCGCACGGCCGGGGCCGGGATTCGATCCCTGGTCCCCGGGGCTGCAAAGTGAGCGCTTAACCCACTGAGCCATCCCGGCTTCCCCTGATTTTTTTAAGCGAACAGTTTACTGGCATTAAGTACAGCGTGTAGCCATCACTGCCAGTCACCCCCGGAGCTTTCTCATCTTCCCAGACTGACACTGCCCATTAAACAGGCGCTCTGCGCTCCCCGCTCGCCCCAGCCTCTGCCAAAGATCACCCCACTGTATGTCCCTGTGGTTTTGACTAGGTACCTCACACAAGTGGAGTTTTCTTTCTGTAGTTGAGTACTGTTTCGTACATTGTTTACTTATACATCAGTGGACCATTGAGCTATTTCTGACTTTTGGCTATTGTGAGTAATGGTGCTGTGAACAAATATGTGCTCCAATCCTTGCTCTCAATTCTTTGAGCATATACCTAGAAGTGAAATTGCTGGATCATATGATAATTATGTTGAATTTTTTGAGGGGGTCTCTTTTTTTTCTTTTTTTGCATTTTTTTTTTCCCTCCTTGAAGAGCTAAGTTCTGAATATTTCTGTGTAAATAATATATGTTGATATTTTTAAAAATTATATTTGGGGGAAGCCGGGATGGCTCAGTGGGTTAAGCGCTCACTTTGCAGCACTGGGGACCAGGAATCAAATCCCAGCCCTGGCCGGTGCTGGAACCATATGCTGAACTGGGAGCAACCCCCAGTTCAGTTCTCTCTCTGTCTCTGTCTCTGTATCTCTCTCTGTCAAAAAACAATAAAAATAAATAAATATTAAAAAATAAAAATTATATTTGAAATGTTTTGAGCACAAAAGTTATACTGACTTGAAGATTCTTTGATCAGAAATTTAAAAAAAAGTTCAGATTTTTTAGAAATCTCATGCTAAATAAGCATTTAAGGTTTGACCTCATTTAAATTAATAAGTAATGATATAACACATGTATATTGTATGTATAGTTATATTAGTTAATTTATATAAAGTTGAAGGAGATCACCTCAATTTTTTTTTTTTTTTTATTGTTAAATTTATTGGGGTTAGATTTTTTTTTTTTTTAACTACCTAAAGTAAAACTAGAAAATATTTTGTTTCCTGAATAATTTTGAAATAGTGTTTCTACTTTTCATTGTGAGCTTTTTTTCACATAGGCTGGAGGCAAAGCTGGGAAGGACAGTGGGAAGGCCAAGGCTAAGGCAGTGTCTCGCTCACAGAGAGCTGGGCTACAGGTAATGTATCATGTTGTTGTAAGTCATTATTAAAATGATTCTCTTTAAGGCTGTAATCCAGTACCCATAGGCGTTTCATTAATTTCAAAAAAGTACTTGTACAATTGAGATTAACTGGTCAAAATTTAAATCATAAAGCAATGGTCTTTTAATTTATATTATTTTCTAAGCAAGAACAAGTCTTAAATGAATTTGGTAATTTTGCTCTCTTTAAAAATCTTTTATCTGTAGATTATAATTATGTTCCTGGTTCTTTTTATAAACTGTATCATATTGAAATGCATATACTGTGGTTTTTCTTTTGAAGAACGTGTAGCCACATTAACTTCAGGATGAGATCAAATTTGGGGCACAATAACAAATTATCCATTAGTCCTCTGAATAATTCCCCAGTAGCTTTGGTTTTAGACTGAGTGATATATTCAAAACACTAAATATTTTCAAACTTTATATTTGAAGAATTGCACCTTTAATCTACAAACTCAAAATTTTTCTGGATGAGTAAGAATTATTCTCTGCGTATGAGATACTTTGTAAAGAGGAAAGTTTGAAGGCCAGACTGTAAGGTTTTGATTTTATCCTCTTGACAGGGGTGAGTCACTGAAAGATTTTTTTTTTTTTTTTTTGTATTGTTTAAGAGAAGGTGAGAGAGAGAGAGAGAAGGGAGAGGGCCCAGAGCAGTCTCCATAGTTGTACATCATTAGTTGGATATGGTTTCATTCCACACAGGTGGATGTGGGGCTGCACTAGGTGGGAACCGAACCGGATGCCTCCCACATGGGAGGGGAGCACCTTTGCTCCTGGCAGTTACCAGTTGTGCCCAGTTCAGCACATGGGTTTGCACAGGCCGGGGCTGGGCCAGGTATCGAGCTCTGGACCTCACAATTGTGAGGCCAGCGTTCAACCGCTGAGCTATCCTGGCATCCCTGAAAGTTTTTGAGCAAGAGGATGACATGATCTAGGTGCTACTGAAGGAAGGGATACAGGAATTTATACTTGGTGCTACATTTTATATTTCAGAGAATCTCAATTAGAATTTGGAGTGTCCTTAACTTGAAATGGGAGATGGAAAACAGAGGCTGTTGTGGTGGTTTCAGGAGTAAGGCGGTACATGCCTGAATTAAAGGAGGCAGGCCTGTGTCGACGAAGTCAGAGGTTCTGTAAAACTTAGAACCCAAGGGACAGAGGAGTTTATAGTGGGGCAAGCTGTGAGACTTAAGCATTTAAGTGTAGTCATTCTGAAGTTCCACCAATGCATTCATGTGAAAATGTTCAAAAGTTCTGGGTTTTAGTCCAAATTTCCAAGAGAGGTGGTCAGAAGTAGTAGAATTTTAAAATCACTTCTGTGAGATTGGAACTCATGCTGGGAATGAGTTGAGTGTGAGAAAGGAACACAGAGACATTGGTAGACCCCTGAGAAATATAGGAGTCAGAAAAAGAGAAGACTGAGTAGTCAATTCAGAGTTAGCATTAGAACTCTGTAATCTCTACAACCTAAGAAGAAATGATTTTGGGTCCTGTGTGTCAGACAGCACACCAGTCACCAAGGATGCCTCAGGGAATAAAGCATGGGTCCTGCTCTTAGGGGGCTTAGAACTACTTTGGGAAGAATATAAACAACAAAAAATCCTGCGATCTAGAAGTGGCTAATAGATTTGGTAATTAACATATTGCTGGCCTTCAAGAATGGTGCTAAACTGAAGCCAAATTTGGGAGAAAAAAATGGGTGGCAAGAAATAAGGGTTTGGGGATTTGCTTTTAAACTTTGCCTTTGGAAAGGAGATATCTAGACTGTAACTGGTTGATAGTCAAGGACACGGATGAGTAGGGGTAAGATACTTTGGAAATGAGAAAGTACCTATTCTCAGAAAGTATAAAGAAAGAGTCACAGCGAGAGAATGATGTTAGTTTTTCCTCAGGTCACCTCTTCAAACTCAGGGAAGACACGAGGAGGTGGTAGAGAGGGTCGCAGTAGCTGGAGGCCATTGTGTGAAGGAGTTAACTGCACAGACTGTGATTAGGCCTTGTGGCATGCGGAGGTGATGACTGCACAGCAGCTTCTTTTCATTGTGTGTTACACAGAAATTAATAAAACCTTGTGGTGGTTCGTGTTTTTTTTTTTACTTTCCTCAGAAGAGGGTAAAAGCAAACATGAAGATTTGGGCCGTAGGAACTGTTAATTGCCGAATAGGTTTGGCTTCTAATATGGGCAGATTTTTTAATTTCATGCTTTACTCTTATTGTTTGCCTTAGCTTTCACTCAGTAGTGCAATGTTAAGACACTCTGGTGCTTCGCACTGAGACGGCTTCTCTTTCAGTTTCCTGTGGGCCGTATCCACAGACATCTGAAGACTCGCACCACCAGCCACGGGAGGGTCGGGGCCACTGCTGCCGTGTACAGCGCTGCGATCCTGGAGTACCTCACCGCCGAGGTGTGTGGGGAGTGTCTTACACGTGGGAGTCCACAAGACGTTTGAAACAAAAAGACGTGCATGGTCGTCGGTTTCTCCAGTGGCAGTTCTCAGCGTGCCTTAGTCAGCCTGCTCCCCGGTACCAGTGTCAGAAAGAACCTTGGTATACTTGTTTTTGGAGTTAAGCAATGGTTGGCAATCAGCATTTTTAAGTGACATGACAAAGGAGTGTAAAGTAATTTAAATGCTGTATTAAGTGGACTCTGAAATGTGTATATAATTAATAGGTGATATTTATGAAGTTACAGCATAACCTCTTAGGTGGTGAAGATTTGAGGTGGGGTAAGCTCTGCCAGTATGATACATTTTTTTAAAAATCACAAATACAGTATGAAATTGGATAAAATACCTAATCATTCTGGTTCTGTGCATGGTTGTATGCATAAAAAAATGCTGTATCTTGCTCAGTTTTTCATTTCAGGAAGATAATTGGGCAAGAGTTCTTAATTATTGGGTCATGGACCATCAGTTTCTCCATTCTGTCCCCGCAACCCCCCAGGAAAACAGATGGGAAGCCATGAAACTCCTTCAGCTATATTCCAAGGCAGGGAAGTAATTTGAGTAGCAAACTAGTCAAGTAGCCTGGTAGGAACAGAACAGCAGTTTTTACCTGAGAAAGATGTGGTTGGGAGTGAGACTGAAAAGGCTCTGGGTCAACAACCTGTATGTGAATTGTCATTGATGGGATTGTCATTAACCTCACCCAGTCATTTGTGTCCCATTGGAGATTTCACATTGAACTACCAGGTAGTTTCAGTTTGGCTGCCACGAAGCCGGGATTCTGTGTTAGCAATATGGCCCTGTTGAGAACCTCACTTCCCACGCTCCCTTATCAGCTTTCTACCATTTTTGTCTAGGTAGACTTTTCACAAAGGTACACATTGTTATTCACTCATGGAGTCATAGTCTTCTGGTTCAGAATGTTTAAGTCCCATCTGAACTCCCATTTTCTTTATTATTAAGTTAAGACAGTCACTTTATAGAAGCAGTCAGCGTATTTTCAGATGTTTAAGTTGGTGGTCTTGGTCATTAGTGATCACTTTCAACCTTGGCTTCATGCTAGGATCACTTGGGGCGCATTCACAAGGTACTAGCACCAGGCCAGTCAGAGTCCCAGGGAGAATGTGGTCGGGCACTGGCAGGTTGGAAGGCAGGCCTGCTGTTGTGGAGTCACTTGTGTGTCCCTTCCATCACAGGTCACATAATGCCAGTGTAGTCTCCAGGAGCAGAAAGCACCTCAAACATGCGTCGTTATGGCCAGCTGGGACTTAAATTCCTCTAGTTGAAAATTTACAATATGGAATAAAGGGCTTCTAGTTTATTGCCTATAGATTACAGGGCCCAGTGATGTTAAGAACTCTGAGTAAGAACATTTTTTAATTCTTAGTCTTTTTCCTACAAGTGCTAAGAAATAAATTCGAGCCCTGAAGGGCTATACAAAAATAGACTCCATGACAATATTAAAATATGTGCTATTTCTAGACGTTTGCATTTTAAGAGTCTTGACTAAGGAATAGGATTATCCCTTCTTTCTATAGAAGTAGCTTTTTGCTCAAGTTTCTAGCTCTCTTGCGAAGAATAAATATAAAAAGGCCAAATGAAGAGATCTATAGACGCATTAGAGACACAAAGGAGAAACCAGGCTTGTTGGTTTCTGTACATTGTGTGTGTTTTACGGGCAGACACCATCTGTCTGTCTGGTCTTTTCGGCTGTGACTGCACGTCTGCACCAACCCTTCAGCCCCGTTGTTCTCCGCCTGGCGCTCTGCTCTGTAGGTGCTGGAGCTGGCAGGCAATGCGTCCAAGGACCTCAAGGTGAAGCGGATCACTCCCCGTCACTTGCAGCTCGCCATCCGTGGCGATGAGGAGTTGGACTCTCTCATCAAGGCTACCATCGCTGGGGGCGGTACGTACGTATTCCGACCTCTCCAGCTCAGATTGTTGTTGGGCTCTAGAGCATGTAGTTCAGGCCAGCAGTTCAGTGCGTTTGACCAGCCAGCTGGAAATCTTGTAACTTCTCCAAGTGCTCTTCTGTTACAGTTCTAGGCTCTTTTCATGATCATCTGACTATTCTCCATTTACAATACTAGTACTTTTATTTTAGCAAACCTTTTATCTAAATCCTGGTGTTTTAAAATATGTCCCATACCCATTAAACCAGGGATGTCCAACCTTGTGGCTCCCTGGGCCACACTGGAAGCATTGTCTTGAGCTACAATAGCTGGTGAGCCGAAAAAGCCTCGTGTTTTAAGTTTCTGAATTTGTGTTCATCTGCATTCAAAGCTGTCCTGGGCCACAGCACGTTGGACGTACCTGCTTTAAACCATATTTGAAAATTGATTTTGAGAAATTGCTTAATACGATGCCCTTGAAAGTCAGGGTTGAAATAATCAAATGAGTCAGATCTGTGAAGGTGAGAGGCAGGTTGGTCTCATCCTTTTTGGGTCACCTTTGGAGAATCTCTTTGAAGCTATGAAATCCTATCTTGCATAGTTTTAGAGGGAGAGGTTCCTAGACCCTGAGATAAGGACTCCCTCTGGGTAGGCACTTAAACAGGATCAGTACAGGAAAGGGGCTGAAGCTGCATTCTTTGTATCATGGCTCCTTTTGGTTTAAGGACACCTGGCTTAGAGGCTCTGTAACAAACGCTGTCTGTGTTCCATCCCAGGTGTGATCCCGCACATCCACAAGTCTCTGATTGGGAAGAAAGGGCAGCAGAAAACTGCTTAGCGCTGCTCTAACCAACCCTGCACCCTCCTGCCACTGTCCTGCACCTGGGACAGAATAAATAATGGGCGGTGCGGAACTTCAAAACAGCTAAATGGAAAAGCACAGACAATTGCTGTAGACATTTGTAAGCTCTTAGACTCCAAGGTTGACAGAAGTACCTTTTCACGTGGCAACAGATACGCGTGGATTGGTTAGGTTTCTTCCATGTGTTTTATACAAAAATGGAATTGATAAACCATTTTTTACAAAAATAATGTCTCAAAACTGTTCTGTCCATGATGTGCTAGAGATATTTTGCTTATACTTTGAAATTAATTTCAAATCAGCTATATATTCAGAATACTCTTAAAACAGAAATTGGGAATACAGCTTTACCATGATTGATAAAAACTGCCAATTAAACCATGATATGCCATCAACGATGAGATGAGTTCCAATTTCAGAGATGTTGGAGTAGGAAAACCTGCGTTTAGAATTGGTGAAATAAGACCAGAATTATTTCATTTACTGAGCACTTAGTGTGTGGCAGGCTCTGTGCCAAGTGCTTTACTGATCCAGAAATTTTACGTCCACTTCAAAGATGTGACATCAGGCCCATAGGAATTGCGTGGTTTGTCCAGTCGATAGGAAATGGCAGAGCTGGGACACAAGCCTACACGCGGCTGACAGCCCACATGCTTCACCTAGAATTGAAGTTAAAAAAGTTACCAGTTTCCTGCTTTGGGCTTAAAATTCCAACTTTCGGTGAGTGGTCTTTTGTTGATACAGTATCACTAAGTAATTTGTATAATACTTAAAAAAATATTGTTAGTGTCTAAGTAACTGTTGTAATATTTTAAATTAATGTACCAGTGAATGGTCCATCAGAAAATCATATTTTTCTGCCCAGAGGTCTTCATTAAAAAAAGGAAAATTTTTAATGTTTTCTTAACAGTCAAAACAAAACTCATTTTTAAAACATCCATTATGGAAATTTTCAAAATTACAGAAAAATAATAGTATAGTGAACCCGGGTACTCGTCCTACAACCCAAGCAGTGAGCCTGTCAGTTGTGGGTTTACCTGCACCCGCCTCGCAGCAGCTGGTGCGGATCCTGCCCCGGGCATTTGTTCTCATGTCTGCGTGCTCCAGCATGTTCCTAAAGATGGGCAGTTTTACACCAGAACCAGTTTTGTAGTCTTAAGACGTGTTTCAGAACATTGAATATCCAGTTAGTATTCAAATTTCCTGATCCTTTTTTTTTTAAGTTGGTTCAAACCAGGATCCAGACAAAATTTACATCTTACATTTTGCTGGCATCTCTTTGCTTTTTTTTTTTTTTGACAGAGAGAGAGAGAGAGATACAGAGACAGAGAACTGAGCTGGGGGCACTCCCCAGTTCAGCATATGGGTCCACACGGGCCGGGGCCGGGATTCGATCCTTGGTCCCTGGGGCTGCAAAGTGAGCGCTTAACCCACTGATCCATCCTAGCTTCCCCTTCACTTGCTTTTTCTTTCTTGAAATTTAACTTTTGAAGAAGCTGTCCCATAGTATTGTCTGCAAGTGGATTTTACTGAACGCATCCTAATGGTATTTAGTTTTTTTTCTGTTCCATATTTCTTATAAACTCCCAACAGGTCTAGAGCCCCCCACCACCACCCCTTTTCTTTCTTCCATAATTCACAGGTGAGATCGTGCACATTCTACTGCGTCGGGTCAGGGAACTAATTCCTGCCTGTCTCGTGCGTAGCATTAGGCCCGCTCCCACTCGCACTGGTCAGGTTTTCTGGTTGGCTCTTCCTGAGCTTCAGCCACCGCGAAGGGTTACAGCCCGAACCAGGATTCCTTCAGGAGCTGCCAGCTGGTGACACCCTCTCCTCCTGCACCTGGAATCTATAGCGGACTTTCTGACTTACAGCTGTGACAGGACAGGACAGAAATGTCAAATTCTGATTAAATGGTCGTGGTACCTATTTTGAAGTTTGTATTGAGAGGACCCAGTTATCCTTGTGTGGACGTTTTGTAGTTTTCAGAAGCCAAAGTAAGAGACTGATCAACAAACAGGGTTCTTTACTGTTTTCTAGATATTGCTTCAGATACCTACTTCCTTTTGGTAGCACTTCAATGAAGATATTTTTTTAGGAGCCTTTTTTTTTTTTGAGAATTCTTACAAGTTTGAGCCAAACTGAGACATGCTGGGGAGGAGGGTCTCAAATGCTCCAGGCAAGTTTTGCAATTTCTTGTCTGCACTTAAGATGGAGGAGGGATCTCAGCATTTTCTAGTGTTGTCCTTACATCACATCATCCCCAGGACTCAGTCGCAACCGGAACCCCTTTCCCCATCACCAGCCTTGCAGCTAGCTTCCCTTCTCCTGAGCTTAGTTTTTGCTTTTCAGATTATTTGTTCAGCTTTATGTGAACTTGAGGATTAACATCCATACTTCAAGACATTCCCCTCATAATATAGGTGCTTTATCAATAGATACAACTAAAAGGGAGAAAAGATCCCATCTGGAAACTCAGCACTTAAATGGTGTTCCCGCTGCCTGTGAGGGTCAAGAATGTGCAGGCGACCTGCGCACTGCTCCTTACTGCTGCGCCCGGGTCTACCCACCAGGTCCTCCAACAGCATTCCTTTGCTGAAGCTTTCAGCCTTGGAGGGAGCACAAGGTTACCAAGGAAACTGCCGTTTGCCCAAACCCAGGCTTGCTACTTAGAACACCTGTCAGGACAAGGGGCTGCACCCGGGTCCAAGTAAGATTCACGGGGTCCCAAGATTCCCAAAACCAACAGAAACTTGATATGTTGCTGAAAATCGCTAAGTTTGGGGATAAGTTCAAGCAGAGTAGCTACCCAATGCAGCACGCTTCCACACGCATGACTCTCAAGAAAAAAGTTCCTAGTTCTTAAGAAATACAGGGGAAGCTGGGATGGCTCAGTGGGTTAAGCGCTCACTTTGCAGTGCCAGGGATCAGGGATCGAATCCCGGCCCCGGCCTGTGTGGAACCATATGCTGAACTGGGAGCTCCCCCAGTTCAGTTCTGTCTCTGTATCTCTTCCTCTGTCAAAAATAAAAATAAAATGTATATAAAAAAAAAATACAAAGGTTCACATTCAAATTTCACACCAGCACGAGCTGCCTCTGGACCACACACCAGGATTCATGAACAAGCTGGACAGAAATCCAGGGGTCCACACTGAACAGGCAATTCCACGTGCTGGGCACTCGAGTCCCAACCGCATGATGCGGGAGTGCCCGCTGTGTAAGTGGTTCTGCTGCCTCTCAGCTGGGGAACCTAAGGGCCCAGAGCCCAGCACCAGCCTCGGAGCAGCAAAACTAAGGGCAGGCCCCTCCTCTTCCCTTCAGGGAAGCCATTCGAAACCGGTGTCACTAAACACACGAACTCCATGTGACAGCAACAAGCTCGTGGTGCCTGGGCACTGCTGCCCCCAGCAGAGGCAGGACCACCCCCCTGCCCTGGCTCCCCACTGCTCTCCCAACCCCAGCAGGGCTGACGCCTGTTGCATCAGTAGCAGCAGTGACCAGGACTAGTCTGCGAGGTAACAAGGATCAGGGCTGAGATGCCCGCCTCCAGCTGGGCATTGTCCTGGCATGAAGTTCACTCGAAGGCAGCCATCTCTGAGGGAAGCAGCCAAGGAGCCTGCTGAGAACTACAGGTTGTGGCTGGTCATGTGCATCATCTCTTACCAGAAGTGGTCGGGATAATGGAGCCACCAGACTGCAGCCAGCCTAGCAGGGAGGCAGTGTTCTGAGCTTGTGCCCCCACTGGGCTGTCCCACCCCTGCGAGGGACCCAGGCATGAGGGGCCCTGGACATAAGCAGTCATCTGGGGCTGCAAAGTGGGCAGAGCCACAGGCCCTCAGACTCCACAGTACCAGGCACGTCTCCCTACCGCTCCATTTTTGTCAAGTGCTTCAGCCTTATTATAAACTTGTCATCTACTTTCCCAACCACCTCAATGGTCCCAAGGACATGACCCAAGGACTCTTCCAGATTCTACAGCCTGGCCATTCCCCTCAAGGTGTGCACCGAGCACGTGCAAGCCCTGGCTCTCAACGTCACAGCACTAACCGCTAGCTAGCCTTGCAGGTGACAGGCGGGAGCACCCTTCAAGGAGCACTCTGTGGTCCAAGCTGGTCAGCCCTCAACTTCCAGCTCCTCGGTCCAGCCCCCGCACACCTTTATTAGTATCACACTCACAGCTTACCTTGGGGGTATGGTGACATTTAATTCTTAGGTCAGGAAAACAAAAACCATTTCCTGAAATTAAGCAAAAAGTATTATCTTAGAAGTGACCTGTAACTTGCTTAAATTGAAGCCTACACCAGTAATACCCTAACCCAAACAAGGACAGACAGTTGTTGTTTAGCTTTTATTTCATAACCATAAATTTAACTCTGCAACCCAGCTAGGCTTGGAAGGGGGCAAGGAAAACATGGAACCCAACAAACTGCAGCGAGAGCACAACGATTATGGGGGTGTTCCAAGCAGACGGGGGTTGGGGTGCTCTCCGGAGCCACAGAAGGAATGCTCGGGTGGTGAAGTGGACACGTCAAGTTTATCAGAGCTGTCCACAGTCAGCAATGGTGATCTTCTTGCTCGTCTTGCCATTCCGGGACCCGAAGCGCTCCATGGCCTCCACAACACTCATGCCCTCTTTGACCTTCCCGAAGACCACATGCTTGCCATCCAGCC
>PVKE010038600.1:0-15383 GCA_004027555.1 Craseonycteris thonglongyai
GGAGACAGCTAACATGCCCATAATACTTATTAGTTGATAAAATCTTGCAGATAGAAATATGGTAGAAAGTTAGAAAGCACATAAGGAAGAAATGACTCAGTGTTTATCCTCAGAGAGTTTTAAAAAGTCAGATTAATTTAATGAACTGGAAAATATAGTTGGATTATAAAGGCATATTAAAGCAGAAAGGTAAATTTGTTGACTAGTTTGCAAATGTACTTGCTTAATCTGGAAATTCATTTTACAATAAGGTACTATGTCTTAAACTGAAATTTTTTTTCTGAGAGAGAGTTGTTTGGTGGGGAAGTGGGTGGGAGGTGCAGGTAATTGGCAAATGGAACAACTTTTGGCAAAGGTTAGGAGATAGAAAATGAAGCATTGTCAACAGTAGACCAGCTAGGCTGGTTTGAAAGGTATAAACTGAGTATGATATGTAGTGAGAAAGAATTGCTGAGGTGGTGCTACCTGTGTGAGGTTTAAAACAATAATATTGTGGAAGAGCTAAAAAAGAAGATATGGTCTATTAGAAGGAGCTGGTTTTTCTTTATTTTGTCGTTGAAGTCCAGTTGGTCTGTAATTGTGTTGGTATTATGGATCATGAACAAGGCAGGTCTTTGGGGTTGGTTATTATGCTTTTATTGAGGGAAAAGCTTTTGAAATTTGCTCTGCTCTTTTAGGTTTAAAATCTGCTCATTCTGAAGTCTTTTCTGCCTCTTGTAGCTGTAATCCCCAAATAAAGAAGAGGGAGTTAGGACGCCTCTCTTTTGAAGTGCAAGGGTCAGAGCAGGCAGGGGGCTGTCACGGTTGTTTCTCTTTGTTCAGGAATTAAAACATGTAAGCAAGTGGTTCCACCCCTCATTTTGTGAGCTGTTTTCCTCCGATATTTCCTAATTTTTCCCATGACGTTTCAGCCTGTTCCTTCACAAGATTGTGAGGCCTGAAAGACTCCATTGTTTTTACAGAAGTGCAAGCCTGCGCGCATTTGCTGATCTGGCCGGCTGGGGTCCGAGTGTGGGTGGGACACAGCAGAGGGAGAATGCAGACTGGAGAATGTGTGGGGCATATTCCCAAGAGTAGCAAACACGTTCTGTGTATCAGCAGTTTACAGTCTTTTTCTTCATAGAAGGTGCTCTGTACTTTTAAAATAGTTCTCACAATCTGCCCTGATGCACAGAAATAGGGTCATCCTAAGGGAAGTTTCTTAATAGCAAATCAAGTGGATGAAGTCTTTATCCAAATTTCACTTTATCTTCAGTTAAATGCAAACTTTACTCTTCTTCTCCACCACTCTCATCCTGGCTCTTGCCTTCAGACCGTGGTTTCACCCATTTCTGTACAACAACCTAGGCCAGCTCCTTTTCTAGGGCCTTTCTTGAGAGAACAGTGGTTCTCAAACTTCATGTATGTTAGAGTCACCCAGGGGGCTTGTTAAAAGACTTTTGGGTCCTACCCATCACAGCATTTCTGAGCCAGTAGCAAGTTTCCAGGTGATGCTGTGGTCCTGAGACCCATCCACTTTGAGACACACTGCTTGAACTCACCTCCTCTTGCTTTACTGCTCACCCCCCCTTCAAGTTGTTGATTTACCTTGATCTCCTCACCCACCCTGACCATCCTATTTAAAATTGTAGCCTTCTTCCTCCACCCTATTTCCAGTTTCTCTGTTCCTCACCCAGTTTTCTTTTCATTGCATCTGTCAGGTTATAGTAAAAATAACCTATTTATTATGTTTCTCATTTGGGTTTATTGTCTGTGTACCCCCACTAGACTCTAAATTCCGTGAAGGTAGGAGATTATGTCGATTGTCTTCACTGATGTGTCCCAAGTCTTTAGAATAGTGCCTGGCACATCAAATATTGCTGAGTGAACAGCATTGGCAAATGAATAATGTAGTGGTACCTCAGATTTGGGTCCCAGCCTCTTTAATCCTAATTCACTGGAGAACCTGAAAACATTTTCTGCAGTTTTGTTTCTCACCGTCACTGCTTTTAGGAAATTGATATCTATAATAGGTACACTAACATATTGCTCTTATATTTACATTTTAACCTCAAACGTCCGAAGTTAAATTCTACTCTGCACAAGTTCCCTGGAGATACTTGAGGAACTCTGCAAGCATTTAGTTTGCTTTTCATTTTTAATGTATTTTAAACAGTTCCTTTTATAACCGTAATAAAAACAAAAACAAAAACGTGCACACTTAAAACATGTTACATATCAAATTTTAACACATGGGGACCACCAACACATTGAATCAGACTATCAAGTTAACCTTGAAATTAAGTGTTTTCTGCTGTTTTGGTTTAAATATTTAAACTTCTTATAAATGAGTCATTGATCAGGAAATTCTATACCAGTGTTTTTCAAATTCCAGTCTGATCATAAATTGAACTAGCAAGTTCTTCCTGTTAGACATATTCAGCACACTCAGTTACATGCCAGGCAGGGTTCAAGAGCCCCTGTTGGATGTAGGCTTCTGGTAGATTAATGGCCTGTTGTGCAGTAAGTGAGCACAGCATACATCACTTAGTGACATATCTTGTTCTAGGGTCCCGTATGCCCACTCTACATTTTGGACGCTCCTTGGCTGATTGTTAAAGAAATCAAGTCATTGTCAGATTATCATTTGATTAAAATTTGAAATTAGGGGAAACTGGAATGGCTCAGCGGGCTAAGCGCTTGCTTTGCAGCCCCAGGGGCCAAGGATCAAATCCTGGCCCCAGCCCGTGTAGACCCATATGCTGAGCTAGAATGTGCCCCAATTCGGTTCTCTCCAGGGTGTGCCTCCCATGTTGGAGGCCCCCGGCCCAGTTTCTACCCTGCACGGCCCCTGCCTGCCTGAATGGAACGAAACCATTTTAAAAACTGGTGATGTACAACTATGGAGACTTTCTCTCTGTCTCTGTCTGTCTCGCTCTGTCAAAACAATAAAATAAATCTTTTTTAAAAAATTGTAATTAAAAAAAAATTCTTGCTGTATTTGTTCAAGCTTGTGGATTAGTTTGAGCCTTATAATGATATTACAAAATGAATTGCTAAAGAACTATTACCATTTCCAATATAACTATCCCTGCTGTTTTAATCCATTCATCTTTGGAATTCGAATGTGGAAATTTCCCAGAGTGAGTTCCAATAGCGTAGGATACAGTGTGTTATTCCTATCAAGTTCATTTCTGAGTTTCAGATAGTGAGAACATCAGCTAGCAAGAGACTTATCTGAAAATTTGTCTGAATCTGTTTGGTCCCTGTGTTAAGATAGTTGGGATTCAAACAGCAAGTGATACCTGTGGTTACAGTGACTATCAGAATTTTCTTAATATAGTGTAACCAGATATTATACAAACACAAGTAAATTGTATGCAGTATCAATTTAAAAAGTCAGTTAGTAAGCCCCACTCCCCACTCCCCTCTACCCACTGAATGTGTTATAGGAAATAGTTATACTTTATGGGACCTGTTGTACACCGTTCACATCCATCTGTTAACGCACTTAACACTTTCTTTTAGTTTGTTGTTCTGTCTCCCACACTATAATTGAGCCCCTTGAAAGGAAGGATTGTGTCTCATTTGTGCCAATGCCTAGCCTTGCCAACATGTGGTGGGTACTCAGCATATGTTTGTTGAATGACATCGCATTCCACCACAGAGGGGAGCAAGCATGAAAGGAATCATGCAGCCTCGTATTAGATACACAATCTGTAACTTTTCACACTAAGCACACAGATTAGCCCTGGAAAACGTATTTGATGGTTCTTTGATTCCTTCTCCTTCATCTCTCATCTTTTATGTACAATCATTGTAACTTGTCTAAATTTTTTCTAGAAATACTTTTAGACTCTGACCCTTCCGTGCCATCCTACTGCCTTGGCAGGCCCTGGCACTTCATCCTCTTCGTCCCTTGCCTGGGCTGTGGAAGCAGACATGCAGCTCTCTCCCAGACCCAGCCCTCCCTCTACTTCTCACAGTAAAGCTGCACTTGTCTCCTTATAAAACAAATCCCAGCGAGTCCTATGGCCGGAAGGAAAATGTGTCAACCCACACTGTCTCGTACAGACCCACTGGATGTGTTACAGGTATAAAGCCCACACACTCTTTTAAGACTTAGTATGGAAAAAAAAAAATAAAATAAAATAGCTCAATCATTTTTATATTGATTACATGTTCAAATGGTAATATTTTAGATACATTGAGTTAAATAACCTATTAGAATTAATTGCTCCTGTTTCTTTTTACTTTTTTAATGTGGCTACTAGAAAATTTGAAATTATGTGTGTGATTCCCCTTACATTCCTGTTGGTCAGTGCTGGTCTAAGCTGGACCTAGATGTTTAAAGTTTCTTACAACCTGGCCTCAGTTACCTCTCCAGCCTCATATACCAGCCCTTCCTGCCTGCGTCAGGATTTATCACAACCCCCAGAACTCACCAGGCTTGTTTGTACCTATGGCTTTTTTCTCCACGCTGTTCCTTCTCCCTGAAATGTCTGTCTCTTTCTTTGTTAGCTGTAAAATGCTTCTCAGATGTCCCATGCTGGTGAAGTTATACTCTGTTTCCTCAGAGTTGGCTGCTTCTACCCGCAGCAAGCTCTTAGTTCCTCCATTATTGCGCTTACCTTGCTGGTCTGCCCTTAGGTATCTTCTTCTTTTTTTTTTTTTTTAAATGTTTTCTTTTCACTTTTTAAATATATATTTTTTTTTTTGAGAGAGAGAGAGAGAGAGAAAGATTCAGAGACAGAGAGAGAACTGAACTGGGGGAGCTCCCAGTTCAGCATATGGGTCCACATGGGCCAGGGCCGGGATTCGATCCCCGGTCCCCAGCGCTACAAAGTGAGCACTTAACCCATTGAGCCATCCCGGCTTCCCCCTTAGGTATCTTCTTAACTAGGCTTCTCAAAGGCGAAAGGCTACAACTTAGTTTTCTGATGAGCCCCGAGGGCCGTACCTGGTGTGTCCTAGATGTTTCATGTACACTTATTGAATTAATGTATGTGAATTCCATCCCACTGCACATACTGCTGTTTTTACATGCATCCTGCCTTGATCATCAGAACCATTGGCCATGGGAAAAATTGGGTGCTGAGGTGCCCAGCCCTGGACTTCTCAGCCATAATCTGAATTTCATATTTTTGTGTTCAATAAAATGGCCTCTTTGTTCTTCCAAGTTGACTAGTAGTAACTAAAAATGATACATTAGAATTTATTAAATCCATTGATATTCGATTTTGTACTGAGTATAAAATGACAGTGTAAATCACCACTTTTACCATTGTGTTTACAGAGATTTCATAGAAGCTTTAGTTGGACCAAAGATTCCACTTCTAAACAAGTTTGAAATCCACTATTTGAACCTTAAACTTCATTTCCATTCCAAAGACTTCATTTTGGTTTCGATGAGGTGGTTTCTAATATCATGTGAGTTCACATAGAGCAAGACTTCTCAGCTCTGGCTACCTGATAAGATACAGCTGGTCAGCTTTCAAGATTACTGATGCCCAGACCCACCCCTAGTGATCCTGGTAGGACTGGGCTGGGGAGGAGGACCCAGGCACCAGCATTTAGGAAAAACATAAATACCTCTTCACAGACTGATTCTACAGGGCTCAAGGAGCCAGGTCAATTATGAAAATGTTGAAGTTTTACATGGATTATTTTTCTCTTTATTAATAATTATAAGTGAAGGTCATGTAATCTTTCATTTGGACTATGATTTGGGGTGTCAAAAATAGCATTTCATTGAACCCATCTTCTGTGGCATTCTTCTGAATGCCAAGTCTTCTAAAATTAAAAGTTCTCTTTCCTGTTATTCTCTAAAACCTGCATGCAGCAGAATTTTAATGCCCCTTATTGGTAGAAACAGCAGAAAACATATTTCAGATCATGGAAACGAGGACTGACAAGGGCAGTGGGTGTAAGAAGTTTGCACAGGTAGTGAGTAGCCTCCTGGCATGCTCGTTAACCTGAAAAAAACAGTACTCCCCTGACAGAAGAACCTCAGCCGCTCTGCCCGGATGAGAAAATCTGACATTCTGTTTAATCACTTTTTAATGATATCCTTCCTTTTGTTCTTGGTATGTGAGAAACCAGAAAATTTTTTTTTTCCTTAAGGAATGGGAAGGAATTCACTTTAATTTCTTAATTCAGTAAAATGGGCTGGTAATGCACATGTCGTTCTTGTGGGGACAGGAGGAAAAATTACCTAAATTCTGTTTATCAAATGTCCCTTCATAAATGTTTAGGAAGTTGTGAAGTATGTGAAATCCTATAAAGGAAATGATCGGGGATAAATACTTTGGAGACATTGTAAGAAAATACCTATGAATGACATGTTTCATGTTGTTACAACATACTGTGAAAATGCAGATGTAAATAAGCATAGCTTTTGCAAATTATTAATTTGCAAATGGCTGAGTGCTCTTAGTCTTCTAAAGTGTCATCTGTTTTAGTTTGGTTTCTTTGGGGAACAAAAGAAGAAAAAGAAATACTTGAGATCAAATCCTTTAGGGCAGAAAAAGGAATAGAATCCTTTAGTGAACTTGGTTGTTTGCAGTTGGTATGTCATCTGTGTGAAACTGATGTCATGCAGATTGAATGCAGAGGCAAACTTTGGGTGTGTGTGTGTGTGTGTGTGTGTGTGTGTTAAAGCCCCACACCCGCCCCGAATATGAAGTGAGTGTGAAGGGCACCACAACAACCCCTGGATCTGTCAAGAATGTACCTATTTTTACCACGTCGGATCAAGTGTCAGCACTCAATAGGAGATGAGGAGGGGGGAGATGCCGTGGTTCTGTGGCTGGTATAGGGCCCTCTGTCGTGTTTGCAGGGCAGCTGTGCGTTCTTAATGGCTCTGCTGCCATGTCAGGTAAAGTTTTCTTTGCACGTGATGAATGGCAGAGAATTCTTTAGGAGAGGGAGCCAGAGGAGCTGGGAGGAGGAAAGAGGAAGGGAAGAACAGAAAAGAGAGAGAAAACGAAGCACGCAGCTCCAGGGGGAGAGGGTCTGTGCTTTGCCGTTGCTTGTGTGGATAGAAACCAGATGGTAAGCTGGAACACCCGCTTGGCTATCTGAGGAGCCAAACATATGGTTAATGGTTGGGAGAAATAGCTTTCAGAGCCAGGGCTTTGCTGACTGCTTCATATTACAGATTGTTACAGTGTGTCATTACATTGCCAACCTAAGTGCTTAATACCCACTGCGGGCACTGGGCATACACTTACAAGAAGGACTTTTAGCTCTTTGCTGGCTCTGAATGCAGAAGTGACATCATAGGGAGGCTTAAAATGTCTGGTGTTGGGAAGTAGGGAGAAGGGTAATTTTGTAGTGGAAACGAGATTTTTTTTTTTAACAAGCCAAGCCTTTACTCCACTGAACTCTACTGTTTTTCTGAGAGCCTTTTTATGAGAATCTCTCTGTCTCTCTGTCTCTCTCTGTCTCTCTCTGTCTCTCTCTGTCTCTCTCTCTCTCTCTCTCTCTCACACACACACACACACACACACACACACACACACTTTGAAGTAGAAATCTAAAACACAGGACATGCTGCCCTACTCCCTAGGACTTGACAGCCCCCTGTCACCTGGAAGCCACATCCCTGGATTCACAGGCCCCGGTTTTGAAGTTTCTGTTTGGGGAGCTTTGGGCAACAGCAGGCCCATGTTATCTAAGGAACTGCTGAGCCCATTCATCTGCTTTTCACAGCCCGCTTCCTTTTATTTTTAGCCAAATCCGTCAGGCCTGACAGGCGGGTAATTCGAGCCAGAGAAAGGGCAGAGCTCCAGGTCCTTTCCACAAAGCAATTCTTCTCCTCCCTCCTGGGAGGGCTCCAGACTTGGCCCGCTTCAGGCAGATGGATTTGTTGAGTCATGTGAGATCATTTACACAAAAACACAGTGAGGCAGTGGAAATTAAAAAAAAAAAAAAAAAAAAAAAGAGGAGGGTGGGGGGAAAGGAAAGAGGAGGGGAAGCCAGAGGGAGTGTGTGCGCCTGGCTCTGGCTGCTGGGGAGCGTAGGAATTTGCAGCGAGGCAGCTAGACTGAGGAATGCCGCAGATTCATTTGTGTATAAGGTAATGTCTAGTTTACACAGCGGGGTGGAGCCAGGTTGGAGAGGCGCCTCGAACTACTTGCCTGTATTCAAAAGAGGAACGGGGTGTAGGGAAAGTTATTTTTTTTTACTTTTAAAACAACACCCACCAAACAAAGACCACAGTGTTGACAGCCTTGGGTTCCAGTAGCCGTAAACTACCAAGGGGATGGTTTATAGAAAATGAGTTTGCTCTGTGATGTAATACAAGTTTGCTTTGTCCT
The DNA here is from genome assembly GCA_004027555.1 of Craseonycteris thonglongyai. Classification (NCBI taxonomy): domain Eukaryota; kingdom Metazoa; phylum Chordata; class Mammalia; order Chiroptera; family Craseonycteridae; genus Craseonycteris; species Craseonycteris thonglongyai. The sequence goes on from PVKE010038600.1 coordinate 8,301, forward strand.
GACTCCAGCATGACTGAGGCAGCAGCAAAGGAGAGGAAACTTGGAACAGGACGCTGAGTTAATCGTTTCCAGAGATCATTCAGCAGGACTTGAGTGGAGGGAGGAAAGTGGGATAGTGTGGAGAATTACTTCGAGGTGTACCGTAATTGCGGTAGGTAACATAAAGTCATTACGATGGCTTCCTTGCTCAAGAGGAATTGAGCAATGACTTTGAAATGCCAAGGAAGGTATCATTTTTCCCTACCACAGTATTTATTTTTCTCTAGCTTCTAGGACATTAAAAAAAGAACAGAAAAGAAAAGAAAACCCAAGTCTTACATCATGATAAACAGTATTAGCATTTAGTGAACCAGTTTTGTTGACTGTTTTTACCACAAGCCTTTAAACCAGTCCATTAAAAATTTGTCTCCTGTTCATTCATGAAATTCTTTTTTTTTCCTTCTTTTTCTTCAAATTTGCGTGCATGCATTAATTGTGCTTGGATGGAGCTTTACCCCTTTTTTTTTTGCTGGCATACAAGAGTTCATGAGAGAATCGTGATGGGGTTATCTGAATGTACATGTTACATTCTTATACCAAATATGCAGAAAGTATGTTGTGTACAGGAAATGGAATATATGCAAACTGGTACAGAAAACTAGGTAGGGGGAGCATTTCAAAATATACACCAGGATTATTTTCATTATAATACATTTCTGCAATTCTGCATTTATGTAGAGCCCTACTACGCAATTTTTTTTAGCCTCCCTTGAATGTAGGTCAACATCACCGCAGTTTCTCATATTTTCTTAGTATTTTAAAAGTTAAAGCATTTTGCCATTTTTTTCCCCCCAGACCTAGATATACTCAGGCTACTGTACCGTTTTAGTAATTGTGAAACTTAGCTCTTGAGTTCCTTCTTGTTCATAGTCACCATTGAATGTGATAGTAAGCCCTCCGATCACACCTGGAAAAAACAGTGCTCAGGATGGTGCTGATGAGCTAGTCTAATGTTGAAGCTACTCTTGTGTTTTCCAGGCTGCTTTAATGATCTTACTCTGCATCCTTTAAAGATTTATTTTTATTGATTTTTGACAGAGAGACAGAGAGAGAGAGAGAGAGAGAGAGAGAGAGATAGAGAGAGAGAGAGAGAGAGAGAGAGAAGGGGGAGGGCCCAGAGCAGTCTCCATAGTTGACAGCATTAGTTTTCCATATAGTTTCACTCCACAGGTGGGAGTGGGGCTGCGCAGAGCTGGAACGGGGCCGGGAGCCTCCCACATAGGCCCTGGCAAGAACTGAACTGGGGGCACACCCCAGTTCAGCATGTGGGTCCGCATGGGCTGGAGCCGGGATTTGATCCCTGGTCTCCGGGGCTGCAAAGCGAGCGCTTAACCCGCTGAGCCATCCCAGCTTCCCCTTATTCTGCATCCTTTAAAGGCAGCTTTCATTTGTTTTACTTGGGGAGAGAGCTAGTACAATTTTTGTGGTTGTTAGTTGTATACATTTTGGTTGCATATCAACATTATTTTAATGTGACTGTCAGTATCTTAAACCTACCCACTTCCTGGAGTATTCATTCCCTCCACATTGATAGGTTTCCCAATTTCAGCACTGTTGATAAGGACCAGATAGTTCCTTATTATGGAGGCTAGCCTGTGCATGGTAGGATATTTAGCATCATCCCTGTTCTACTAGATGCCAGTAGCCCCCTCCCCTAATTGTGACCATCAAAAATGTCTTTATACCTTACGCATGTCCCCTGAGGCCGGCGGTGGGAGGAGGGGCAAAATAAGCCCTGTTCTATTCTTATTTTGGTTTGGAGGTTCACTCTCTGTCATGAGCTGGGCACTGAGTTACTTCTGAAATTGAATTACGGCATATAAAAGAACGTTTTCCCTTCTGCCATTTATCCTAAAAGTTGGAACACCAAGTTAGGTAAAATTTTCCAAGGCTCAAGCAAGGGTATTTTGGGGGAACATTTTTTCCCACCAGAAGAACTAGAATTTTGTTACACAGAACAGTCTTTTGGAATTCTGGCCTTAGCAGGTGGAAACCTTCAAGGCCACATTGTAGCGACTTTCCCAGAGCTGTGGAAGAGGAAATGGCCCCACTGACTGAGTCTGAGGATGTTGACTTAAGAAGAAAGGGAACTTTTCTTCAGGGACCAGAGCCCAGAGCCTGGGCCACAAATTCAGTGGCTCTGTCCAGGCTGGCCACCTTCTGATCAGCTTCAGGAAGAGGGAAAGGCCACAGTGACAGTTCTGTCTTTGGAACAAAGCAGACATCCTCTCCATCCCGGGAGCTGTGGTCTCAGAAGCTGGAACTCTCGTTAAACCAGGAATGCAGAGCTCTCCACAGGCTAAGGCAGGCATAAATTTCCTCTGTTTGTTTTGAGAGGACTAGTGTCGACTGCTGTAATGAGATCAGAGGCTACCCCAGGGACAAGGCCTCCAGGTCGCCTGCTAGAACCGTTTTCTGTGACTTGTTCTCTTGGCTGCTGCTGCAGAACGCAGTGACTCAACAGGGCACGGTGGTGATGTGGTTGTGCCCTTCTTTCATTCCCTGCCATCTTTGCCTCCCTATGGCCACCAGAATGTTGGTGTGCAGTCATCTGATTCTAAATCATGGAAACATTCACAGAAGGCAGAGCCCTTCCCTTGAGTGTGGGAAGTGCCTGGAGCAGGGCGGTGACTGCTTCCTTGGCGTAACTGCTGATGCTGACTGGGGGTCCCCTTCCCAGTGCCAGGCGACTCTTAAGCTCTTTCTCATCCAGCGTCATTCTGTTACGAAGAAGATCAACAATATAGCATAAGCGACAAAGAACATGGTTCTGGCTCTAGCCTGAGTTACAGCTAAATGGCTACTTAAAGAACTCTAAAGAACTTAGGGAACCCAGAACTGGGTGTTTCTGGCAGAATCATATACTAAGCTGATTCAGCCTGGCCCACTTCTGACCCCGCTCTCCTCAACCCACCTACCCCCTAATATTTTTAGATAGATTGGATAAAATAGACAATGGTAAGTGTGGAGTGAGCCCAAAAGCAGGAAAGGGAAATTGCCAGATGCCAGAGACAATGATGCCACGTCTCACAAGTGATCCGAACTTGTCCATAGGCTCTAGGTTCTAGGAGCTGTGGTGTGACACTCACACAGGAGCTGTTTGCCAACACAGGGCAAGAAGAATTCCCCTCATCCCCAGAGTGTGTGTTTGGGGCACGAGGTGAGGAGATGGAAAGCCAAGGTGACATTGTTTGAATAGCTGTAGGGTCTGTAGTTTGCTACCTGCAAGGTATGGGAATTTTAATTATTTTGACATACGGTAGACACTAAACTGGTCCAAAAGCATTGAAAATCCTAGTGCCCTGTACAGTTGTAGTCCTAGATCCCTATGGAGAACTTAACAACCCAGGAGGTGGTACACCCTCGAAAAATAACAAGCTACACTGAGGATAGGCTGGTATTTAGAAGTATAGTTGACCCTTGAACAAAATGGGTTTGAACTGTGCCGGTCCACTTATACATGGATTTTTTTTTCAATAAGTACGCACAGCACTGCAAATATATTTTCTCTTCCTCATGATTTTCTTAATAACATTCTCTTTTTTCTCTAGCTTACTTTATCATCAGAGTACAGTATATCACACAAAACATGTTAACTGACTTTATATCATCAGTAAGGCTTCTGGTCAACAGCAGTCTATTAATAGTTAAATTTGGGGAGTCAAAAGTTGTACACGGATTTTTGATTGTATGGGGGGGGGGCCTGCACCTAACCCCCTTGTTGTTCAAGGGTCAACTGTACGGAAGGAATTCCGAGCCTCAGGAAAGCAGAGCTTAACGGTGAGTCCCTGAGATTACTTTTAAAAGGGGTCTATCATGCCAAATTGAGCTTTCTTCTGAGGATGAATGAAAGGTTTTTCCCAGAGGAACAAGGCATTACACCCACTCTGGCTTACTAAGCAGATGAATTTCAGTTGTAAGCACTAACCCCCAGTAAGGCTTCTGTCCATTGTTATAGTGTGTCCTTTAGGTATTCCTGAGAATATTTAAATCCCTTAGTTGGAAACCTTTTATTGGAGAGAGAGCTGGCTGCCTTGAGCTTCTTTAAAAAGAACCTTCCTAGTGATTTCCTTTGTCATTGCTTCCTTTTCAGTGGTTCATTCTGAAGTAAACGGCTAACTAGACTTTCTGTTGCATTTTACCTTTTCACCAAATCACAGGAAATGTGTTTGCCTGGATTGTTCAGCAAACCCCCGAGGGGGAGGGAAGCTGAAACTGTTTGAAGGTCTGTGGGATTGTTTCAGCATAAAATCAAAGAAACCCAGTTAAGTCAGGCATGGTTGGTAAACCATTGTCCTAGATGAACACAATTTAGCTTTCTCAATCCAACATGGACAAATGATCGGGAACTGCCTGGAATTCTGGGTGGCCACCAAGTACACTCTGTGCAGTGACATGTACTGTTGGCAAACACTGGATGAAAATGCTAAAATTAAAGCATGATTCTTTCATTTATTTATTAATAGGGTGATGAAATCTCTTGTGTTTATGTTTTTTCTTCTGTGGCATGCAAAGAGTTTCTAAATAGTATCCTGCTGACCTAAGAGTGATGCCATACTTCTCAAGAGAAAACTCTTCAGTATTTTATTCTTAATTTGGACTTTTTTTTTTCATTTAGTCTCCAAATATTCTGGCCAAATGAAGAGTAGATATAAATATTGATGTTAAGGCATCAGAAGAGGCTAGAATGAGAAGAAGTGGGCTCAATTGGTGCCAGGTTTAAGAAAACTCTTTCTACATGTTTGTCTGAGTCAGTTCAGGCTGCTGTTACAGAATACCATAGACTGCATGGCTTAAACAACAGTTCTCACAGTTGTGGATGCTGGGAAATAGAAGATCAAGGTGCCAGCCAATGTGGTTCATAGTGAGGGCTCTCTTGCACACAGCTAGCTACTCATTGTACTCATACAACAAGGGGCCCAGGGCGGGGGGGTGGGGGTGGGGGGCAGGGAGGGAGAGCATGCAAGCACAAAAGCTCTCTGGTATCTCTTCTTATAACAGCACCCATCCCATCATAGAAGGTCCACATTCGTGACCTCAACTAAACCTAATTACTTCCCAAAGGCCACACCTCTGAGTAGCATCACATCAGGATTGTGACTAATGAAGGCAACATGAATTTGGGGGTGAGGGACAGAAACATTCAGTTCAAAAAACATTATGAATAAATTTTGCATACATTGAGAGCCTACTGTGACTAACTAAGGATAGATGCAGGCTGTTTGGGCACAACACAGACAATATCTCTTCATTTGAAATACTTACAAACCAGTAGAGTGCTTGAGAGGTGAACACCTACGTGCCTTTATAAGCAGAATGAGGTGGTGCTGAATGCTGATGGGAGGACAGGAAGAGGGAAGGCGCCTCACCTTTTTGGAACACGGCATCCAGTACTTTCTTCACAGTGCTTCATTTAATCTTCAAAAAAATTTTAGGAGGTAGAAAGAATTTCCCCCCATTTTAGAAGTGAGGGAATAGAGACTCAGGGTTAGTAGCTTGCCGAAATCACTTGCCAAGAGGCAAAGTTGGTATTCTGACCAACTGGCAGGGCCCACGCTCCCTGCTGGGCTTGCTGCACCCAGTGAAGTCTCAGCAGTATGATCCCAGAGGGGCCAAGAGACAGGCTGGGAGCCTCCAGTCCTAGAGATTTAAAGGACCAAAGGATCCTCCATTTCTTTGAAGAAGATGCAAGCTGGTCAACCGAATCCAACCATTAACATAAATTGTCAATATTAAAAAAGCAAATGATTTTAACATAGAGTCTCTATTTTTCAGCTTTCTTAAACATCAGAAGCTCTGGGAACATGTACCTTGTTCCTACTTTCTTGGAGCTACTTACAGCTGAGTGGCCTACTCTTTAGGCCCCTCCACTCCTCATGTCTTCTCTGACCTGGCCATTCAGTCATTCTTTTGTGACCCCTGTAGGCATCTGAGCTGTGTCCCCTGGTTTAGTCACCCAGGCAAGGGAAGTCTGCTGAGCCAGATATAACCTCTTTGCAGCTCTTCTGTATTGTTTCTTTAATTAAGATATTCTTACATCACTGGGAGACTGACATTGGCCTTTTTAAGAGTGGTAGCCCAAAATTTAAATGCTAGATATCCTGACTTATGATTTGGCCAAGTATAGTAACCCCTCAGCATGTGTCCCACAGGTAGTCACATGATGGCAATGGGCACTCGACCCCTTGGTCCTAGTGGTAGTTTACTGGCCTGTATTCCTCCCCATCTGACTCTCAAGGCAATTTTTGTATGTACCGGCAGTATTCTCTCTTTTGTAATTTATAATCCCCTCATTTCCTCTTCCTTGTCACAGTTTCCTGTTGAACCATAATTCATTCGCTAGTTAAAATTTCAGAATGTTAATTTTCAAATTGCCTAACCTATCCTTGGGGAAGAAGGCCTTGATGATGATGCTTGATGGGAAGATGCTCTCGTCTTTCTGGCTTGGGTTGTATGTTTTCCATGGCATGCTGTGAAAGCAGGGCCCAGGGAGCAAGGCATAATGGTGACCCTTGTCCCATCTCTTGGGGCAGAACCATGTTATGGCGTGTTTGCTCCCTAAATGTGGTGGTGGCAAGAACACAGAGATCCTGAGGAACCAGAGCCCCATGTGATCTGATCCCTATACCTCTTCTTCAGGAAGAAAGAAGGAGGCTGTCATCATTTGGGAGGTGTGTGTGCATTTGGGGTGGGAACAGGGGTCTGTTTGTTGCTTTATCTTTGGACCCTTTAATTCCAGCACCATGTTCTTTACTGTGGAAAGGAGAGATTGGACTGTTAGTAATAAAATGATCTAAACTTTACCCAGTCTTGCACAGGATTCCAGTTGAAGGTTGTCAGGACTTAACTTCAGAGACATGGGACTTACTCCAACCCATAAGAACAGGGTTGAGGGCATTAGGGTTCTTTCTCTCATTTGTTCATCTGATTTCCCATGTTCCTAAGTCCTTGATATAGAGGATTTCTTCTAAACTCTTGTCATCTGGCCTTCTCTCCCTTTCTCTCCAAAGCCTGTTCATCTTTAATTACTTTACTTATTTCTTC
>PVKE010038601.1:0-15370 GCA_004027555.1 Craseonycteris thonglongyai
AAAGCCCACCAACCTTCTAGAATTTTTTTGTTTGTTTTATGTTTATATGGAAAGGAAACAAATATTTAAATAATGCTCAGGAGATTTCTGTTCTTTCTGCCATTTCATCGGGAATTTCTACTACCTCTTCCTTTACTGAAACTAGTCATCTGAAATTTAATCTAAGTAGTCTTGTCATATACTTAATGTACTTATCATTGCTTTTTCTCAGGGATCAAAACCATGTTTCTCTCATTGTTCCATTTTATCAGACCAGGTAATTCTGCCATCTCTTTTCTTGCTTTAGATATTTCTACATCCATGCCCTAGGGGTCTCATATTTTTTCCCAATTAGCTTATAAAGGTTATTTTTTCTAAGCAGACAACTGTTAAAAATAGACATTTTCTACTCTCTATGTTTATAAATATGTGTTTACTTATCAATTTATCTTATTTTTTAGTAATTCTCTGAAGTCAAATATCAGTAGTCTTTAAGTTGATACCATGGCCTTTAGAAGAATTTTTTGTATAATATTTGCTCGATAAGTATTCATAAAAGATGAATAAATGAGTGGTGTTTTAGGTGATTTATTTCCCATTTTTCTTATTTTGTTTTCATTTTATTATCTCCAGGCTGATGTTATGTGTTCTTTGTTACACAAAATAAATTAATATTAACATTTAATTATATGCATGTCATAAAACGTGCCATGAAGAATTCAAGTATTAAAGAAAAGCGCCATCTTCTGGTGGATGACACATACAGCATGTGTAATAATTCACTACTCCGTTTTTAAAAAGTGATCTCATTAATACATATTAAATAGTAAGTGTGGTGTCATCGACATAGATGCATGCTAGATTCAACTGAGGAACGATTTAGGTTTTTGAATTGAAACCCATTTTTATTAAGATTTAGTTCATTAGAGAGAAAAGAACATTAACCTACACTTGAAAAAACGTGGATTTTATGTCTGATTAAAAAGATTTGTGAATTAGCATAGGTCAGAACTGTCTATTTTGGTCTGAAATTCTGTGTTAAAAGAGCACAAAATTAAGATCATAAACAGATTGAAACCAAAACTGGTTCAAGGAGCTTTCACTAAGAGTGAGTGCTGTGGCGTATTACTAAAATAAAACATGGAAAGCTTTAATCGCTTCCAAAGAGATTCATTTATTATAAAAATTAAGGGAGGAGCAGTTCATGCAAAAACATTGTACAGCATGATGAAAACATACAGGTTTAAAGGAATAGGCTGTCTAAGGAGCATGCAAGTCAGGACAAAGGAGATGGAGGCAGGCAGAAGTGACATAAGGTGGGAGAGCACTTTAGAGGTCCCGGCAAACAGGAGAAAGAGGCTCATTTTCACTTAACATGGTGTCCTCAAGGTTCACCACGGTGTTGTAAATGGCAATATTTTCTTCTTTTTATGGCAAGAAACATCTCAATGTACAGAAAGGCATACTATATGTTTGTACTTATATGAGTATGTGAAATCTAAAACTATCAAACTCATAGAACCCCAGAACACTGATTGACAGCAGTTAAAGGGCAGTGGAAATTGAGAGCTGTTAATAAAAGGGTACAAACCTTCAGTGCTAAGATGAGTAAGGTCTATGAACCATGTATAGAATAGGGACTGAAGTTAATACTGCATCGTGGACTTGGAATTTGCTAAAAGAGTAGATCATAAGTGTTCTTATCACACACATGCACACATATGGTGAGGTGATAGATGTGTTAACTTGATTGCGGTAGTCCTTCACAATGTATACATATATTAAATAATCACATTGTACAACTTAAAAGTCATGTAGGACAACCTAACTTTGTGAATATTTATTGGTGAATTATACCTCAATTAATTTGGGGAAAAAGAGAAGGAAGAAAGAGGCTCTTGTTTTCCAAATCCAAGTGCTCAATGGCCATGGATGCAAAGAAATAATTATTGAGTTTCAATTTGATGTATATCACTCTTATGATTTATTTTACTAAAAGCAGGGAATTTAGAAATTTATTCATTGCCATTTTGAAATCTTTATCACAAAACACAAATATAACTGTGGAATTGTTATTTTATTCTAACACAAAACACAGCTTCAGTGAGACCGAACAATGTCAGAGAGTTTTATTTCCAAGCTAGGGTTTGACACTAGATAATTAATCTCAACAAAGAAAATGATCCTTTCAAGTCTAAGTCGCTTCATCTTGAAATGAAAATCTTGGGTTATATTATTTTTAATGTGCTTTTAACTTTCTCATAACTTAAAAATTATGTCATATATGTGTGTGTGTATATATATAATCTTTTTCCTTCTTTCTCTCTTTGATTAGAAGTTTAAAAATTGATAATGTTTGGCATTTGTTTGCCTGGAAAATTATATTTTGTAGGATGAATAAGAACAAATAGCAATTGACCCATTGGATTATTACTGATTTATATAGATAAAAAAAATTTTTTGCAGAGTGTTAAATTGGGATTTTTTTACCCACAGTTTCATCAAATTTTAATTTTATTTTCCTATTGAATTTGATCTTATTTATTTACATGTTGTGTATATTTTATATCTATGAATTCTATTTTTGAAGAAACATTCTAAACAAAGATTCCTATTAGTTAACTATTTTTCTTCCAGATTCAAATAAAGACATTTCTCATATATAATTTTATATAGGGGACCTTGAATGACATAATGGACAATATCCTTAGCAGCAATTTTAAAATAGATGCTGAAATAGTTCCCAGAGAGCTGTTTTTTGTACAACCCTTAACAAGAACCAAATGTATGTATCAAATTATAACAAACTCAATAAATGTGGTTCTGATATGGAAGAAAATAGCATTTGTTGAATGGCAATTATATACCAGGCACCCAACATTCATTGTATCAATTATTTCAGTATCATAGAGATATGAGGAGGACATCCTTAGAAAGCAGTTTTAAAAAGTGCAAAGGGTAACAAATCTAACATTGACCAAGCTGGAACTTGAATCCAGGTCTACATGACTTCAAAGTCTACTCTTTTCATCCAAATTAAAATATGTCTACTGCCGTGGTCCAAGTCAATGTTCACCTGACATCCTGTTTGGTTAAAAGTTTTACTTTGAATTCTTGGGGAAGGTGGATGATTTTATTCCATTAATATCAAATTTTAGTATCCCTCAGGGCTTGTTGAAACAAAGATTGCTGGACTTTACTGCCAGGGGTTATGATTCACTGAGTTTGTGGTTGTGTCCTTGAATTTTCACTTCTAATAACAAGGTCCCAGTTGCTGGTGTTGCTGCTATTATGGTGGCTATACTTCCAGGATCACTGGTCTAGATTAATGCACTCCAGTGTATAGCAGGTGTTTCCATGAAAGGAATTTTGAATGCTTAAGAGAATAATCTTTATGGAAATATGAACTCAAATTAATAATATAATAATAATAACAGGAAGGGAACAATTACCTCTTTTCATGTAATATGTAGAAAACAGGTGAGCTACTATAGAGCACTTACCAGGTAATAGGTATGAAGGTAAATGCTTTACATTCAAGATGAATTTCTTAAGATATATACTAAATACATAAATAAGTAGAGAGAAAGCAGCAACGTGAGTGTAAGATTTGCGAAGTGTGGAGTCTTTTAGCTACTAGCCTGTTTACAGAGTGGAATTAGACGACAGCTTTTGGAAGAACCATAAGCACAGGTGTACTCCATTGCCTCACTATTCAGGTGAGGCTTACTTTGGTTCACATTTGACTGCATGTATTCTCGTTTGTCTTCTGGTCCACCATTAGTTTTTTGTTGTTTGTTTTATTTTTCTTTTCTCTTCCTGGAGAAAATAGTAAAAAAAAAAAAAGTTTATGATAGCTCCCTAAAACATATATCCTTATTTTTCTTTTACAGTTCTGTATCACTCTCCTCTCTCTCACCTCTTATTCTCAAAATGCTTGTTTTCCTAAAACTTAAATTAGTGGTATTCTTTAGAGTTTTCTGTTAGACCCTTTCTATGTTTTTCTATAAACTTCTCACAGCTGTAACAGTTCTAAAAGATAACCCTGCCATGATGGTCCATGTATTTGTGCTTTTGAACTCTATGATTAATGTTCCAGGGGTGTCTTTTATCTTTCTATTTATTCAGCATATTACTCTTCAGCTTGTTTGTCACTCCTACAAGTGTCAGTCCACACTCCTCTAAGAATTTCCTGTCATTTCAAATACATTTGCATATATCTGGAATATTTTTCTCATTTATTTAGATTATGCTTATTTATTTATAGTTTTATCTCTTCCAAATGACCCTGCAGAGCAGCTTTCCTGCCTTCTTAAATCTTTGTAGCCTTCCTTTCATGGCCTCCGAGAGTATCTGCTGCACTCAAGCAATATAATGGATAAATGGTTGATATTGTCAACAAATTATAAATAATATATTAATATAGCCTCACTACAACATGGATAAATCCCTAAAATATAAATGACTAGCGTATTGGAGGTGATCACTTATTCACCTTCCATACTGTCTAGTGCTAGACTGACTGCTATCTAGAATATTCCATTACATTAATCTCTCTGGACTATGTTTATTCTTTGTTTAATTGTCAACTTTGTTCTGTTGTTGCAAAAGCCCTGAAAAGAACTCTATTTTGGGTGATGTACAGATTTTAAACACCCTTTATGTCTATTTTGCAAAGGATTTCACTAGTAAAGCAGACAGTCTGGATTGAGGTGAAAGGAGATTTAGATGTATAGAAAAATTATTAATGAAGATCCAGTAGGTCTAATGTAAGGCCAGGTTCATGAGTGGGCATGAGTTTATACTCATACCTAGCTGAGTTAGAAGTAGGGGTATAGCAGTGGGTAGCAGAATCGCAGACATGGTAGTAGGCACCTGGAAGCAGATATTCTAGACCAAAGTTAAGAGGATAGACTCTTCAGTAGAGAAACAGTGTGATCAAATGCAAGCTTGTCTTGTTTTGTGTTGCTCAACTGAATCTCTTCTATGCAATATTAACATGTGTCCAAGATTTGAGTGGGGAGCTTTAAGTGAGATAAAACTTCTGAATACTGCCCAGAGGGGAGAAATGTTGATGCACTACAGACACACTTTGGCATCTATTTTTTACTGTCATGTGTATAGCACATACCGGTAGGTTTAAAGTAGAAGGATCTGTCTTATTCTTAAATATGGCTTAGTATGCAACACCTGGAAGATTCACAATACAAGTATGAAAATACAAATAGGTAAATGAATAAAATAATAAAATGGGTGGCTTCTCACCTCAATATATTCCCCCTCAGTTTTGTTTTTTTCTTTTTTACAAAGGTCCAGCAGTCCCTTCCATTGAGTGTTTTGTTTGTTTGTTTTTACTTTTGCACTTTCCTGCTGATAGCAGTGCCTTAGGAAACTGTTGAGCTATTTTCCAGTGAATTATAGGCTTGGGATGGCTTTGAGAATTCCTCAGATCCATTACTTTGCCTCAAGGCAGTGCTCCTAGAACCAAATACATGGAAGGAAAGTATCTGTAAAAACTTAGTTGTTTTACACTGAAAAATAGCATACTTCGTATTCTTCTTTCCTCTATTGATTAGCGTTACATTTATTTTAAAGTTTACTAGTTAATTGCATGTGTTCCATGGCCCAAAGAATTTTACTATACAATGAATAGCAGTTTTTATCTTATTTTGGACATTGTTTTTATATAGATAAATTTAAAGTCATATTAATATTTATTTTGTAAAGACATACTTTTTAATTTATATTAACATGTGATTTTGTCTGCAGTTCTCTGAAAAACAACATAAGTATTCCACAGTGTTAAGTTATTGTAAAGTAATAGTTTCTAATTGTCAGCAATCACTTTTAACTCTTTCTTTTCTATAGGTTCTCATCACTATGACATGTTTATTTGTATAGAAACAAGCTAAAACTGCAAACTATATGTTGGCAATTATTTTAGAAACAATTAAAATTATGTAAAGAAAATGTCTCCTAGTTAATTGATTAACAATTTTTATAAAAAATTGCATAAGGTATTATGAAGGTATTATTATATATACATATAATATTATATAAACTTTATACCCAAAGAAGTCATTTGTAATATAATGAATTATGCATATGAACATAGCTCTCATTAACTAAAACATTTAAGCATTGTAGAAGAAAATCAATGTTTTTTAAGTTACTACATTTTTATTTAATTACAAGTTCTGTGCTTGACCTAGATACAAATTCATGTAGAACCAAATTCCAGCTCTTAATGACCATAAATTTACTGTGGAAATACTCACATAGGTAATCTAACTACAATATTGTAAATAAATTGCAGACATATGGATAAATTCCTAAGCCAGCTCAGGAATTCTTAAATTGCCCTGGGTTTGGATAGGTTGCTACAGAAAGATCCAAGTATATTTCAATAAAAATGATGATCTAGAGTTGAATTTTTAATAAGTATTGTTAGACCAAAAAAAAAAAGATTAAACTCACCTATCCATTTTTCTACATTTTCATGTTTACTGCCATTATCCTAGCCTACGTCTCCATATACCTGTGTTTAAAAAGTTTTTGAGTTCTTTCTTTCCTACAAATCATTATCTCGATGACTGCCAAAAAAGTGAAACTGATAAAACATAAATAAGACAATGCCTCTACCCTATATATTTTCCAGTAGCTTCCTGGAAATTAAAACCAGATCCAAATGCTTTCTGTACTGCATAATGGCCTGAAATATTCTAAAAATATATGGCCTATGCCTACTACTCCTCATTTCTCACTATACATTGGCAATCTGAATTTTTTTTCTCTTCAAAAATTTAAAACATGTTCTCTACTTAGACATTTGGATTTATTATTTTTCCCTCTTTGCTAGTTAATAATGTCCTTATGACTGAACTGTGGAGGTTTTAAAATATGACTACTACCTTTCTGTTCGTTTGTTTGTTTGAGGGCATTCCATATATATATATATATATATATATATATATATATATATATACACACATATATATATATGTTTTGGCTTTCTGTATCCAGGGGCTAGTTAGACCTATGGAATGTGTCAAAATCAGTACTATGTGACATCTCAGCTTGCGACTTTTTTTCTTTTTTTTTTTTGTGGCTGGAAGACTCATAGTTGGTCTTTCATTTTGTAAGAAGTCCAACTACAGTGAGGCTGTCTTGCTGTGAGGACACCAACACACGTGGCATGTCTGCTTTTATATATTGTAATCTTCAGAAGAGGTCTTCAAGTCATTCCACTTCAAATGCCATTCTTGTGATTGATTGAGCCTTTAAATCATTTTAGCTCTAAGTCAACTAGCCATTCCTAAACTTTGGGTCTTTTAAGTAGAAATTCCAGATATCATGAGGGAGGGCAAGTATTCTTTTTTTTTCTTTTTCTTTTTTTTAATATTTATTTATTTATTTTTGGCAGAGAGAGAGAGATACAGAGACAGAGACAGAGAGAGAACTGAACTGGGGGAGCTCCCCAGTCCAGCACATGGGTCCGCACGGGCCGGGGCCGGGATTCGATCCTCGGTCCCCTGCGCTGCAAAGTGAGCGCTTAGCCCACTAAGCCATCCCGGCTTCCCCAAAGGCAAGTATTCTTACTGTGTCATGTTTGAATTTTCCACAAAATTATTTTACATTAAAGTGGGTTCTTTATTTTTTATTCATAATTTGCTATTACATTTTGAAAAAAGTTTTATGTAACAGCAATAGCTGATATATCATATAAATTTTATTGCAATAATACCTCCTCACAAAAGACTTTCTGACCAGTTATTTTTAATTGGATGCCGTCAAAAAATTTTAGTAAATATAGTATTTATAGTTATACTATTTATTATTATTAGATTCTGGAAATAAGCAAAATGTTTGTGTATAATTGAAATAAATATTAATATATTTGCACAGTGGAATATTATATTAAAACAGAGGATATAAATTTACATGCAAAAATCCTGTGTGAGTACCTTTATATAATATAAAGTAAAAAACAGGTAAAACACCTTTCTTACAATTATTTGTTGAAAAATGGCAAAAGGACAGTTTCTGGTGTGCTGATAATGTGATCTGTGTGCTGGTGGTAAGTTCTACACAATATATATATAGTATAGAACAAATTTAAAATATTCGTCTTCAGTTACATCTCACTTTGTTATTCATTCTTTTATTTATAACTTAAATGATTGAAAATTATCTTGCACTATAAATATAAATATTTATTTACAACTCTGTTGTTGCCCCACCAGAATGCATTGAGACCAGAACGTAATCTGTCCTGCTTAATTTATTTTTACGTCTCTTTTGTTATCTGAAGTGAATTAGTATCAAACTGTATACATTAGTCCTCATTATCCTTAGGGGATATATTCCAAGACCCCCCCAATGGATACCTGGAACTATGGATAGTACTAAACTCTTTATATTACTATGCATTTTCCTATACGTTCCTGCATTTTCACTTGAAGGAAGCACTCACTACACAGTGTCTCTTTGGCATATCTGAATGATCAGCCTTGTTACTCTTGTACTTGGGGGCTATTATAAATTAAAGTAAGGTTGACTTGAACACAAGCACTGCCATACCCTACAGCTAATCTGATAACTGAAGAGGGCTACTAAGCAACTGTTGGGCAAGTAGCATATACAGTATGCATATGCTGGACAAAGGTCTGATTTACATCTAGGGAAAGACAGAACAAGAAGGTATCAGATTTTATCATGCTACTCAGAACTGTGCACAGAGTAAAACTTAAGGTCATTCTGTTCTGAATTTTTTGAGGAACCCTCATAGTGTTTTCCATAGCAGCTGTACCAATTTACTTTCCCACCAGCAATGTATGAGGGTTTTTCTTCACAGCCTCTCCAACAATTGTTATCATCTTGTTGATAATACACATTCTAACAGATGTGAGGTGGTATCTTGTGTGGTTCTGATTTGTATTTCCCACATCACTAGTGAAGTTGAGCTTTTTTTTTTTTTTTTTTTCCACGTATCTGCTAGCTGTTTGTATGTCTTCTTGGGAGAAATATCTGTTCAGGTCCCCTGCCCATTTTTAAATTGAATTGTTTGGTTTCTTCATTGTTGAGTTGTATGAGTTCTTTATACATTTGGATATTAGCCCCTTATTAGAGCTATTGTTTGCAAATATCTTCTATTCAGTTGGTTGCCTCCTTATTTTATCGATGGCTTATTTTGCTATGCAGAAGCCTTTTAGGTTGATAAAGTCCCATTCATTTATGTTTGCTTTTACTTTCTTTGCCTTTGATATCAAATTCAGAAAATCCTCTCTGAACCCATGGTCCATAAGTTTAGTACCTATGCTTTCCTCTATGCAATTTACCATTTCAGGTCTTATGTTTAGGTCTTTGATTCATTTTCAGTTAATTTTGGTTTATAAATAGCAGAAAATCTGAAAATGTTTATCTGTAAAGGCATACATACCTCAGTGTTTATTGCAACATTATTTACAATGGCCAAGATATGAAAACAACTGAAGTGCCCTTAGATAGATGATTAGATAAAGCAGATGTGTTACTTATATACCATGCCATAATAAAAGATGCAATACTGCCATTTGTAACAACACAGATGAATCTTGAGGTTTTAATGCTAAGCAAAAGTAGTTATACAGGAAAAGTTGAGAAGCATGATTTCACTCATATGGAATATAAAACTGAAAACCACAAAGGAACAAGACAAACAAACAAGCAAAAATGATAGACACACATAACTGTTTAGTGGTTACCAGAAGAGATTAGAGTGGTATTAGTATGTAAAGGAGGCCAAGTACAAGGTGATGAAAGATTTGACTCTGGGTGGTGAACACACAATGCAATATCTAGACGATGTAGTACAGAACCATGTACTTGAAATGTATACAATTTTATTAACCAATTTTACACCAATACATTTAATAAAATAACTTATAAATTATTTATTTTGGAAAATTTCCATTTAATATTTTCAAACCAAATTTGACTACAGTGAACTGAAATTGTGGAAAACAAAATTATGAATAGGAGGGAACGATTGTAATATTAACTTATATAATAATTTGTAAATTATATTTTAAGACTTTATTATATTATTTGATATCAGTTTAGTCACATTGAAATGGAAGAACTATTTAGAGAGAATCTTGGTACATTGTGCACTTGTATCCAAGACTATTTAACCTTCAAAAATCAGAAAAATATATCTAGAAACAACTGTGAAAATACTTTGTCATATCTAATTAAACAAAGCTAAATCAGTATTTTATGCTAAAATTCCAACTTTTTAGAAACATAACAAAGTGAAACATATTTAGAAGAAAATAACTAGAAAATTGGAACAGCTCCAAAACATATGCTAGGCAAAAAAATTTGGTTACCAAATCTCACCTTAAACTCTATCTCCTATTTTATGCCTCTGTGGAGTCTACTTCATTTTTAAAGCATGGCAAATTTTTTAATTTATTTCCTTCAACAGAAAAACTCAGTGAGTTATTAATTTTTTTAAATATTTATTTTTATTGTTTTTTGACAGAGAGAGAAACAGAGAGAGACAGAGAGAAGAGGGAGGGCCCAGAGCAGTCTCCACAGTTGACAACATTAGTTTTCCATATAGTTTCACTCCACAGGTGGGTGCAGGGCTGCGCAGGGCAGGAACTGGGCCGGGAGCTTCCCAAATAGGCCCCGGCAAGAACTGAACTGGGGGCACACCCCAGTTCAGCATATGAGTCCACGTGGGCTGGGTCGGGATTTAATCCTTGGGCTCCCGGGTTACAAAGCTAGTGCTTAACACTGAGCCATCCCAGCTTCCCGTGAGTTATTAATTTAACCATTCATTAAAGTCAAAATCTTTGCCAGACACTCAGCACCTAAACTTTGATTTGTCTCCTCATTTCAGCGAGAATCTCTGAGAAAATGATGGATTCTGTTTAGTTTCTATCTCTCTCCTCTACATTCTTGAAACTTTGTTCAGGTTATAAGCTGTGGCAGAGTTAGTACTCACTTTGTTTACTCCCTTCTTTCAGGGATCAAAATCCTCTGGTGTCTTTTCAACATGTGAAAACATTTTTCTCATTTTTTACAATGTGAGGAGGACCCATTTTTACTTTCATATGTAATACACACACACACACACACAACTCATCTTTCATTCAGCACATGTTTACTTTGTAGTTATTACACTTTAGGTAGTATGTTAAGTACAGGCTAATAGTATTTGCTGTTACTTTGTTTGTTTTTATTTTTCAAGATGGGTAGGAGTCTATTCTCCTGAAGGCTGCAATCTAGGATTATATTAGAGCTGTCCAGAAAAAAAATCCAGCTACAAATTCCTCTATTTTCCATATTATGTGGCTGTCTAAAAAAAAATCCTTCCACCATCAATATAATGAGAATAGTTACATGGCTGGATACTTTCTGGACAGGTTGTATGTGTATGTGTATGTGTGTGTGCATGTGTGTAAAATTTTGTTAGGTTCTCAAATTCATTTTCCTATAGGATAAAATAAATATATTTCCTGCCATATTTACAATTTATTTAATTCCCCAATAATCTTATGTGAAATTACTATACCCATCAGAAAAGTGAGAATGAGACAATTTAAACTTTGTCAAAATTTGTACAACTAGTAAGTGTAAAAACTTGAATATGGACTTGTTTTTGCTCCACTGTACTACCAAAAATATATCTTATTGTACTGACATGATTTGGTATATCATATACCATATATTGATTACTGCTTCATACTCAAGTTCTTTTTTCATATGTTCGTTATGTCTCAGGAATGTTATATGGTATGAGTGTAAACAAATTTATTGAGTAAATTTATAATTATTTCTTCATTTATATTGTAACTTTTTGAATGGCAAGAATTATTCCATATACCGGTACCTATATACCTATGTAATGTGTGACATATAAGTAATCAATATATACCTGTTTAACTGATCGTGTAATATTAGAGTAAAACTGTTACACTACTCAAACATTGATGCTATATAAACTTAAGCAATAAACTATGTCTTTGGATCTAATATCCAACCACAACTAATGAAATTTTTATCCACCTCCCCTTCAAAAATAATTGAAATGTGTGATGTTTTAAACCAGGTATACTTGTGGGTATACCCCTATGAATACAATACATACTCTTTCCGCTTTGATGTAGCATCTACCCTTTTTTTCTCTCCTGATCTAGACATCTTTCATATTATATCTACTCAGAGTTTTGATACTAGCAGGAGCCCTTTTTATCCCAGTGACCACTGTCATCACCTACCATAAGGATAGTCCAAGGTAAAAGGTCCTGTCTCCCAGTGTCCCAAATGCTAACTGTTTTGCTTTCCTTCTTTGGCTGAACTAAGATAATGTGCGCTATTTTCTCTACCCATATGCTGGTTTTCTTTCTAAATGTCTGTTAAGTCCCTTATACATTTAGACACAGGATTTCTCACTATTAAAACAGACAAGTAGGAATTATAACAGTATACAGTTTGAGTTTAAACGGGGAACTAAATACCTTTCATGTGAGCAGAATGATAGTTGCCATGGAGCCATCTGTTTTGCCTTTGTCTAGATTCATCTTCTTGTACTAATTTTTATAATCAACACAGTCAAAATAAAGCCGTATTATAAAGATAATTTAAAAATGACAAAGATAAGTGAGTGGGGTTCGAAGTTAATTTTTTTTTTATTATTCAAATAATTTTTTATCTACAAGGCAGATTTAGAAATATGATCTATCAGATTATCTCAAACTTGCCATATGATTTAATTAGTTAATGTGGACTTCTAAATGTGCATACTTCTATTTTTGCAGGAAGAGTTTATATAAAAGAAGCTCTGTTTAAATTAACTAAAGTCTTTCATCAATCTCTGCTCAAACGTGCACAGGAGAATACTAAAACAAATAGCCTTTATGTGATAGTGCCATGAATTCTGGGGAGAATCAATAAATATTCATTGCAATATTAATTGAGTCATTTAAAGGGAACACACATAGGGCACTTCCTGGGTGTCACTCGCTTAAACTATTCATTTATTGTCAACCCAGGATTTAAAAACATAGACTTGCAAAACAGAAGCACAGTATGTGACAGAAACACTTGGAGGCTCTTCTATGCAAAATGAGAGTAAATTCTTGTGGATACCTAGGCATATGTGAACTGGCTTCAAGAAGGCTGTGGACTCTCTGAAACTGTGTTTAAATTTTTAGGTGTGAGTAAATGCTTATATGTATTTTTCTAGAGTGGGTCAATTGTTCTCAACAAATTCTCAAAAAAGATCATGAATCATTATTTTACTTTCATTCTTCTATGATCAGATATAGCAGGCCTGGGCAGATTTTCTCAGGCAAGGGCTTTTTCTAATTTTCTCCAAGTGTCAGGTTCTACAACCTAGTTATTTTCACTTGCTAAAGTACATACAGCTGCCTTGATTGTGAAAAGCCAATTCTCGCCTCTAGCGGCTCTATGTGTGCGCGCAAAAAATTTGGTTCTTTTACTTTTAAGCTGCTTAACCGCTAGGCTCTGACTTAATGTGGTGTTCACAGTGACACGTTTTTCTTAATTTGGGTGGTCACCCCAAAGTTGCTTGGTGATCCACCAGTGGGCCACAATCAATGTCTTGCCCAGCCATGCCATATAAATCTATTTCAGCAACTCACACATTTCCCTATATGTACTCTTATAATAAAGCATCGAAAATAGCTTACTTGCATTGTTAACTCTTTCTAGAAACAGAAGAATGGAAAAAGTCTTATTGTGCATGACATTTTTGTTTCTCAAATCTGTGTTTTCCAGTTACTGAAAAGGTTATAAAACCCCAGCTATATTATGCAAAGTAAACAAAGGAGGAAATGAATACCAAAGACATTTTTGAAGTAAATAAATAAAGAGAATGAAAATCATCAGAGATTTAAGGAATAAAATAAAGCAAATAGATAAAATCATCTTTGGTAAAATGATATTTAAATTGGAAGATATCATATTAAGATGATCTCCTTTAATAGTGAATGATAATAATAAATGGAGAGTTGAAAAAATGAAACAGTAAATTACATGAAGATGTAATAATAATCTCAATAAAATTATAAAGTACTAACACGTGGAAGGAATTCAAGAGCACTGCTAAGCACAAGCCTCCACTCAAAGTGTTGCTATATTACAACTCAGGGGTGAATATTCTACCTTAGGTAAGAAAGGGACTTTTCTAGAGGTTTAGCAAGAGTTGGCTAATATCAGGAATAGTTGATCAAAATGGTTTTTGGAAGATGAGGAATTGTTCTTGTGATTTAGGAGTGATCATGTAATTTGACTTTATTGAGAGATTTGGGGCAGAGTAGTTGTTAAGAGTTATGGTCCTGTGCAAGGGAAATAGGAAAAAGCAGATGCAGAGGCCAAAAGAATGTCCCAGGGATATGACCCTTGGTTAACAGGAAGACTGAATCTCATCACTCAATTGCACTTAGGTTTATTCAAAACTCTAGACTGCTGATGGCTGTCTAGAATTCATTGGTGATAACTTTCATCCAGGCTTCTTGTGACTTTTTCTTTGCAGCTGCATTTTAATTGTGTATTAGTGAGTGACCAGACAAACTTATCCAACCTGAAGCCTGCTAGCCACATGTGGCCCATGATGGCATTGAGTGAGGCCCAACAGAAATTTGTAAACTTTCTTAAACCATAATGAAAATTAGGCATGGACCTTTTTACTTTTAGCTCATCAGCTATCATTAGTGTTAGTGTATTTTATGTGTGGCCTAAGATAGTTCTTCTAATGTGGCCCAGAGAAGCCAAAAGATTGGACACCCCAAGAGCATGTAAGCCTCTGGGGAAAACCCAACAATCAACAGTAAACAAGTCTTATTAACTTGAGAATTAACAGAAGTCTTAGACAATACCACTTAATTAAGATCCTGTTCCTATTGGTATTAGGTAGGGAAACAATTACTGTTCCTACTGTGAATCAGTAGATAAGAAAACTTCGATACCCACAGATTTGCATAAACTTCATGTATCCTCTTGATTTACCTCCAGAATCAAGAGTAGAAGAAAAATTTTTAAATCTCATTTTGCAATATAAATTTTTAAGGCAACATAGGAGGGAAATCATATTCTTAAAAAGCAAGTAAAAAATGTCAGAAAAAAAATGTATAGAATCAGCAATTTATCATTCAGGGGTCTTAATCCAAATGTCTTGAGCAGAGCTGTAATATTTAAAGTCTGCTGCTTGATCTAGGATTTTGAGAAAGCTGTCTCCTTCATAATGCTGACTGCTTCTAGAGAACCTTGAGATATTTTCAGTTTTAGATTGGTGTAGAAATTGATAAGGTGGGTATATAATATCTTTTTAGCTGGAAAACATGAATGCAAAGATTGATTTCCTGGAGTTTCATCACAT
>PVKE010038602.1:0-15374 GCA_004027555.1 Craseonycteris thonglongyai
TTGTGCATTCAGTTAGTCCTCATAGACTAACTGAATTCAGTTAGTCCTCATAGACTAACTGAATTCAGTTAGTCCTCATAGACTCCAGCTTCCCTCGTTTTCACTCCAGCGTTTCTTTCTTACTGCCAATTCCACACACCTGCAGTGACTTCAGTTCACCATGAAGTGCACAAGCAGCAACTTTCTAGAATTTTTTATTCGTTTCCATAATAATGTAGAATCTAATCTCTATAATAAATCTATTATTCCTTAACATTTATGGTTTCGGTTCCCTGAACATACCCTGATACCACAGCTGCTTGTCAAGGAAATTATATAGTAATAAGATTTGCACATTAACTCAATACCTGTCTTATTGAAAATGGATTATACATAGAATAATGATTAGAGTATTCTAATCAAAAAGTAAAGCAAAAGTGTTTACTTTTGAATGAAATCTTACTTGAAACCTCAGATACAAGAGAACATACTTGCTTGAAATAGGGATGAAGAATGCAGGACTGATTGTTCTGCCTCCATTCTCCTTTCCCTCGGCAATCCAGGAAGTACCCACAGTTCTGAGAACTATTTAACAGTGTCTGCATTAGTAATGCTCCTATAGTCATTCTGTGAGAAATAAAGTAATCCAGTGATACAGGGGTAGAGGTGAGCATGGAGTATAATGAAAGTATAAAGAGGTATTTATAATGGAAATTAAAATTAACACTGCTATTACGGAAAAGGCAGAATCTGGGATTTTCTTTTTTTTTTCAGGCCAGTGGATTACTTAATGATGTTATTTCTTGAGAAGGTACTCCAAATTCACGTGTTAATTTGAGACCATTGAATAAATGTTGGCTTATTCAAGCCATGATGTCCATATAATAGGACTACAGTTCAAGATCAAGGTGTTTGTTCTATAGAGACATGGTATTAAATCATTGCAAAGGTAAGTCAGTTCTTGATTAGATTAGGAAGAATAGATTTTGAAGAGCTCAGGCACAAAGATAAACTCATAGAATTAGTAACATCAAAGTGGTTGTAAAGGTAAGAAGCACTTGAGTAGCCATAAATATTGGAGAGTCAGGAAAGAAGAATTTCTGGGTTATGAGGAAGAGGGACATTTCAGTGAAAGGCTGATTAACAGCATGAACTGTCAAGCATGTCAGGATCATAACATATCCTTCACATTTAGCAATTACAGAATCAGTGATGTACAAGGTGTAACACAGAGGTAAGAGTTGCCTTAAGGATTGAATGAAAGAGAGGTCATGGAGACCATGAGCCAGTGAGCACTTTTTGAAAGAAGAAAGCAATAGATGAGTGATTCAAAGGGATGTGAGATCAAGAATATGATGGATTTGTGTATTTGTTTGAATGTGGCAACTTGAAGGAAAAGTGTAATCAAGAATAAATTTTTATATATTAATTGCTGGGTAATTTATTGTTTTCATTGAATTTCTATCTTTTTACCCCCATGTACAAATACCTTTCCTCTGAGATCTGTTTTGTCTTCATAAATAACAGAAAACTCTCTGATCTTTATAGCTACAAAGTATTACACTAAAACTTTTAAGTGTTTTATTACACTAAAAGCATTAAGTATTAAATATATCTTCAGGGGAAGCTGGGATGGCTCAGCAGGTTAAGCGCTCACTTTGCAGCCCTGGGGACCAAGGATTGATTCCCTGCCTCAGCCCATGTGGATCCATATGCTGAATTGGGGTGTGCTTCCCATGCAGGAGGCCCCCAGTTCAGTTCTTGCCCCCCAAGTTCGGCCCCTGACTCTAGGGGGCATGCCTCCCATGTAGGTGGCTCCTAACTCAGTTCCTGCCCTATGTGGGACCCCAAACACCTAAGTGAAACAAAACCATGTCAAAAACTGATGACATACAACAGTGGAGACTGCTCTGGGCCCTCCCCCTTTGCTCAGTCTGTCTCTGTCTGTCTCTGTCTCTCTCCATCTCTGTCAAAAGCAATAAAATAAAAAATATATATATCTTCAAAAAAATTTATATATATATATACGTATGTGTGTGTGTGTATATATATATATATGTGTGTGTGTGTATATATATATATATATATATATATATATATATATATATATATATATTCAATTTCAGAGCACACATGTTGGCCCTGCTCTTAAGTCGTACCACTTACTAGAAGTGAAACCAGACTCCTGAATATTCATAACTCCTGAAGGTTCTCTACTTAACCATCTAAGTTCAGGACAGTGGTTTTATTCCCTTTCCCCGGCTTCCTGTTTTAGTATTTTCCCTTTATTAAACTATATGAAGAATCATAGTTTTAGAATAAACTACCATAGACTGACCTTTATTATATTTTCTTTTGCCAATTTTATAAGGGTTAAGTTATTGATGCCCCATTTAAAATAATCAGTTAAGATTCATTCTACATGAGGCACTCTGCTTTTGCATTTTTATCTCATTTAATTCTCATAGCAACCCTATACGAGAAGTATTATTGTAATACCATTTTTATAGAGTCTCAGAGAAGTTAAAAATGTAGTTCAAATATATAAAGTTAATAAATGTCAGAATAAGAATTAAAATTGACTAAATATAATAATGTAAGCATACTTGTAGGGTCTGGCATATAGCAAGCATTGAAGATCATGTTTTTTGTGAATACCATTTCTAATAATTTTCATATTCCACATCCAGTGTTCTTCTGTTATGACTCAGTTTTATCTAGTTCTCACAGTTAATTCAAAAAGGTAATGAAGACTCACTTACATGAAATCAAGGGATAATAATGCTGTTAGCTAATAATCTTAACAAAGTTGAGCATCAAAAAGAATGTCTGTGATAAGATAAAAAAATGAAGTTGAGACATAGTATAGATACCCTTCCCACCAGTACCAGTACTAAAATTGATTTAAAGGTTAGTTACCAGTAGTCGATTTAATATACAATTGATAACTTCTCTTCATTGATTGGTACATGGTGATAAATGTTATGATAAGCTATTGAAGAAAGCACTGAGGAAGACATGGACTTTTGAAATTTCTCTAATAATCATTTCCTAAATGTGAGGACTCCGAATTCAGTTGCTTTGTAAATCCTTTGTCCACAAGGTTTCCTCTAGGTACTTTTGTTTGCACTTGAAGGATTAGCTACAAAAACAGAATAAATGAAGAGATAAAATGTTATAACATTGTATATTATATATAGGTAGAGAAATGTCTAGAAAAAAACTAGTTTTAAGGATATTTTTACTATTAAAGGGAGGAAACAATTTTGATCAATTCTACTAGGACATATAATGTCATTAAAGGCCATTACTGAAAAAAAAGTAGAAAAAATCATATTTTTATGATTTCACAATCAGTTAATATAAAACGCAAGCCCTATGATTGGATCCCAGGTTTGGGTTTTTTTTAGGTTTTTTTTTGTTTTTTTTTCTGCTTTGAAGATGGCTCTGAACCAATACACTGTCGTGAACTTTTAGTCTTTCAACAATCAATTCTCAGAAGTTACAATCACCTTCTGGCTCCCTATTAATTTTCATTTTAGCAGCTACAGACAGGAGCAGTATGCTATTATGGTTTTCACAGCCCACATGAGTGCCTTGGTGCTTTCTAACCCAAGTAGCTCTTTACCTTGCAGCAGATTCCTTTTGTCCATCTGTAGCTTGGTTGTAGAACCGTGTGAGAACTGTTGGCCATAGAATTTGTGGATGTCAGTAATTGAGCTATCTATGCCAGCTGCAAGCTGCTGGACAATGTGGTTAGTAGAAGGGCACAGTCCAGCTGCAAAGTCTAGTTGTAGTGAGAATAGAAAAGTCAGTGTCCCCTGATTGGTTATCCATCCACTGGGGAGCTCAGCATACCCTGGGTTCACCCATAATTTACTTGTCAATCTTGTATCATTTTTACAACAAGGTGGCATTTGCCACAACCCACCTGGCCTGTGAGTTGCTTTTAGGCTTTTAGAGTGACTATATACAACAAACAACTGTTCTCTGTATCTGCCATCAATACTCCATGCCACAGAATTATATTGGGCACATTGCTGATTCTATTATAGGCCTGAAATTTTATAGCTTGTCCCTGACATGGACTGCGGTTGGTTTCATGTCACTCATAATTAATTCTGCGTTTCCATGGTTTCTGTCAAAATCATTTTTGTCTGTACCCTCTGGAATAGAGAACATTTGTTACACAGTTTTAGATCTTTACTCTGCTTAATCATCGAAGCGTAGCTACAGGAGTGAGCCCTTTCTGTAAAGTATCATCTAGAATTATGTCACAGTGTATGAGCCTCCATGCATCCCATTTGCTTGTTAGTTTTAGGTGTTTTTAATAACGTATTATTCAGTCACAATTTAAATGTGTGGATAATTGGACTAGGAAACAGTACTGATTGTGACTTATTATCATTTTATCTCCAACACCTAGCATATACCTGCATAGTTGCATAGAGTAGGTGCTAAACAATGTACACTGAATGAATGAGTTTATGATCAAATATCCTTGTTTTCATAATGCTTTTCTAAATAGTGCCCAATTTCTGTTTTTTTAATTCTGCCATCCAAGCTTCTTCATTTATTAGAAACAAAACATATTTTGTATGTGCTAGTTATTTCCCTCAAAGGGATCACATTACATCTGTGGTGTGTGTGTGTGTGTGTGTGTGTGTGTGTGTGTGTGTGTGTGTCAGAGAAAAAGAAAGAGAAATATTAAAAATAAGTGTGAACATTGGGTAGGGTGTAAACAAAGTTGCAAACAGGCAATCACAGCTAGTGTGTAAATTTAGTACAGGTGCAATGCGCAGAGACAGGATATGAAACACAAACCTGGACCTGCTTGTATAGGTGACTTCCTAAAATGGATGATTCTTTTATTGGTCTTATTAAACAGGTGAGGTGTCCAGGAAAAGGCACGTGGAGAGAGGAAAGAATTACTGGCAGAGCCAACAATGCATAGCGGTGTGAGCGTAGCATGCAAGTAGTAAAGTATGGTTGCTGGAGGTTAGGTGTTGAGTGAGACCTGGGCCATTGCCAATTCTTAACAGCCCTGATACCACCAGGTTCCAAGCCAGTATCATTTTCTGGTATACAATAATTAGCCTCTAACATGGTTTCCTCAATTCTATTCTGATACGCTCTTGCACAACAGCTGCCTGAGAGACCTTTTAAAATGCAAATCATGTCACACCTTTGCTCAAAACTTTAAGTGGCTGACCATCTCATCGGAATGAAATTAAAAGTCCTTAAAATGGGCTACAAATCTCTAGATGCTCTGGCTATTGGCTTGCCCTCTGCATTCATTTCCTGTCAGACTTCTCATACATGAGGTTTCTATTCTGTCTTCAGGACACCACACTATCTCAAAACTCTGGATTTTTGTACCGGTACTTGGTTTTTTGTTTTGTTTTTCTCTTCTTACAACATACGCCTAAGACCATGTTTCATGCTCAGGTGTCACTCAGCGAAGTCTTCCCTGACCACACTATCTAAAATTGTACCCACTCTTTGTTCTTTTATTCACCTTTGTTTATTTGAAAGACTAACAGCATATGACTGTACTACTTGACATGACACTCAATAAGTATCTGTTTATTATCTGCTCCTGCCCCATTAGAATATATGCTACATGAAGATGGAAACTTTGTTTGCTTTGCTCATTGTCTTAACCAGAACGTAGTCCTAGAACAGTGTTTGCTACATACAAATATTTGTTGGATTATGCATACATGCAGTAATGAAAATTTATATTTTTTAAAGAGCCTCTGTTCCTACATGATTATTATACACCTGAAAGAAATTGAATTTTGTCCTGAAGGTAATGAGCAGGGATTGAAGAATTCTAAGCATGGGAGTGATATGACCAGATGTATTTTAGAAAGATCATTCTGTCATCAAGAAAGAGGCTGGATAGAAGGCTTTTGGAGAAACCTAGGGAAGAAATTCAGAAAACTGAACAGAATATGTGAAAGTGATGAAAGAGAGGAGGAGGCACTTTAATGAAATATTCAGTTGATGAACTCAACAGGTCACCCTTAAATCATACAGGTGCATTGGGGAAGTAGGAAATGTAAGATGACCGGGTTGCCCAGGACTTCCCTGATTTTAATACTGAAAAACCTTAGAAAACCCTCAGTCCTGGGTAAAACAAACTTGTTGGTCACTCTAAAAAAAGTCAGAGATGCTTATAAAACACAATCCTTTATCATTTATCTATGTATTTATTTATCTATTTATTTTTATTGTTAAATTTATTGAAGTGACATTGGTTGGTAAAAATTATTATACCTAGGTTCCAGGTGTATAATTCTACAGTAAATCATCTATGCATTGCACTGTGTTCACCACCCAAAGTCAAAACAAAAAAGCAAAAAATAATAAATTAGAAAAATATATGATATTAAAAAATATAATCCTTTCCTCCATGTGCATCTAAGTAATGGCAATGATTTCCACATAAACTATTGTGTTCTCTTAGGGATCACTTTAAATTCTATATTCTGGAACTTAATTATTCTTGCCCTTCAATTCCCCTCCTTCCCACCCCCACCACCACACCAATAGCCTTATCTCATCTTCTTCTGAATGACCACACTGTCTGTTCTAAATGTCTCCTAGAACAAGTGATCTTATTTGCTTTTTATAGTACATTTGTTGGCCACTTTGCACATTTACCTTTTATAACCAAATGTCATGCATGGTAATGACCATTCTTTACTCATCCTGTTATCCCTACCAAGCCATGTAGTACAGCTATGAATCTGTGTCTGTGGATGGAATCGATGTAAGCACATGTGCATGCTGGGAATTTGGGGAATTAGAAGGCGAAGGCTGAAGTAGTGTTGCTCTCTACTTGGAAAAGAAAATTGATGTGATCACATGCTAGTACCTACCTGGAAATATTAATCAAGGATGTGCTGGCCACCAATCTTCAAAGAAGCTAGTAAAAAATAAAACAGTTGACATCACTCACAGATATGATTCTCAGGCCCAACCAGGGCCACAGATGTGGTCCAAATGAAGACTTGTTTTGTGGGCCATCTTAGACCAATATACTCTAAGTTTCTAAAGGGGAGAGGAACTAATATTGTGAAATGGGTTTCAGAGTCTTCAGATAAATAGGAATACATACTTTAAACCTATATGTATTTGGGGCAAAACATACTAGGCTGACCAGACATACCATTTTAAATGGGACTGAAAGCAATGATACTATACTGTCTCTAATGGTACATATGGTCAGCCTATTCTCACTGGGCTAATTCAAAGTGTCAGTAGGCTGACCAGATGTACAGTTTTAAACAGGACAGTATCCTTGTTTTCTGTCCTACTTAAAATGTTACATCTGATCAGCCTAAATATATCACATGGACATACAGAGTTTTGGCCTTTGCCATGCTAGTCAACAACTTGAGCCAGAATTTGAAAAAAAAAAAAAAAGTCCATAAAGAATTATTTTTACATGATGCTACATTCTTGGCAAATGTCAAAATGTCATATGAACACTACTTCTTCGAGATTTCTGTCATTCTAATGAAGGGATATTTATTGATCTCATATTTCTTCAAACCCTAGTTATTATTTTGTTTTATTATTTTTTAAAGATTAATTTTTATTGTTTTTGACAGAGGAGAGAGAGAGACAGAGACAGAGAGAAGGGGGAGGGCCCAGAGAGCAGTCTCCATTAGTTTTTTATGTAGTTTCACTCCACAGGTGGGCACAGGGCTGCTCAGGGCAGGAACCTGGTTAGGGGCCTCCGCGCAAGCTTGAAGCTTCCTACATGGGAAGCATGCCTGGAGCAGGCACCGAACCAGGGGCCTCCAATGTGGGAAGCTCGCCCTGGAGAGAACCAAACTGGAGCAGACACCAGTTCAGTATATGGGTCTGCATGGGCCAGGACTCAATCCTTGGATCCCAGGGCTGCAAGATGAGCTCTCAACCCACTGAGCCATCCTGGCAGCCCTAGTTATTCTCTTTAGGACCTGGTATTATTTCCTTTCACTTAGATACAAACCAGCCCATATATGTATGCCTGTATATAACACATGGAAACCAACTATAACCCTGTGTTTGGTTTCAAAAGCAAAGGCCAGGGTGGCAGGCACCATGTATGACTTCAGTAGTCCTGTTGTCAAAATACCGCATCTAGTGTAGGAATCACACAGGAACTTTGGATTCAACCCCTCAAAATTCACAGGTAAAAGGTATAAATAGTATATTCTTTTTGACTATTTTTTGGCATCAGTATTATTTGTTTCCCTTGTTAGTTGTTAAGATGGTTGACCTCAGGTGACCAGATATGTCTTCCATAAGTAGAGGCACAAAAAACACTGTTTCAAGCAAAGCATATCTACTCTTCTTTGATACCAAATTCTCCCTTAACTTAATTTTTCATTTTCTGCTTTTGAAATGAAAAAGAGTTATTTATTTTTCTCAGTATTTATCTTACATTATAGTAATTCTCTGAATAGAGGATTTGAAATCCCAGGGTCTGTGGGGCCTCCTCTTGAGAGGATATGAGCTCAGCAACTATAGCAGAAAAAAATCCCAAGAATATCCTTCAGAGTTAGAATGAATTGCCTTGACATAGCAGTAGGTTGGACTTGTTTAACAATAAACTAAGTTCTAGGCATTAGAATGTCAAATGTTCAGGACACTAATATATAGGGTATGACCTTTCAGGGCCATACCATTCCCAATTTATATTTTAAAAATCATCTAAACATTCAAAGAATATCTTTAACATTAAACTATGAAAACCAATTGTACCTCTTGATCCAAGTGTTTCCTTCATGATCATAGGAAACATTTCCGTTTATGTTTCTTCAAAGTTTCTTATACTTTAAGATATTCTATTCACTTGAAGCACAATGACATAAGGATAAGAATTCCAGTGATGGACCACAGTCCTAGTGACCTTAAACACTCACCCTTCACACTCATGACAAAGCAGGAATTTATAATACTGATTTATAATCACATTTACCTAGCACCTTTCTTTTTCTAGGCACTCCTATCTAGGAAGAGATGAATCTGATGACTGGTCTTTAGCCCAAGGTCGAAACCACATGTTTCAGTGTGGTGCTTTTTGGTAAGATGATATAGTGGCTTCTGCATGGTTAGGCAGGTGGGCCTGGAGTTTATATCACACTGAGGAACATAATGAAAGGCCTCTTATTTTAGACTGAAGTATTCCCTGTCTCCACTTAAAACTTGGGCATTGTTCTAGCCAGGGTTGCCTAACATTTTGGCTTCAATAGGCCACATTGGAAGACAAAGAATTGTCTTGGGCCACAGATAAAATACAGTAACACTAACAATAGCTGATAAGCTTTAAAAAAAAATCACAATATATTTCATGGTGTTTAAGAAAGTTTACTAATTTGTGTTGGGCCACATTCAAATCCATCCTGGGCTGCATGGGGCCCATGGGTTGCAGGTTGGACAAACTTGGTTTAGCTGTTTTTAGGGACTAAAATATAAAATAGTAGCACATATATTTCTGTTGTATTCACTGAAGGTCTTCCACAATGATGGCAGTTACTTGTCTATGCAGGCAGCTTCATGATCCACAAAGTTCTTTTAAAGTCATTATATACCGTACTTTGCATTTTTATTGTAGGGCCAGCTAAATAGCTCCATTTCCATTATGTAAATGGAAACTGAGTCCTAGAGTAAGTATGTTGACTAAGTACAGTACCGGTAACTATTCAATTATTTAGCATGAGTATGGAATGTTTCATATTATGTTCTATTTAATAATTATATAATAGGCCAAGCATTACTTACTAATTTTCAAATATATTAACATATCTAAAACTCATGTAATAATAATAACTTAAACCTTGTTGGCAAAAATCAGACGCTAAATGGACAAAATTTTAATATTGTGTTGAGCACCTACAGTCTGCTGGACACTATGCTGGACACACTGTTGACATAGAGGGTTATAAAGAGGTTGTAATAAAACAATGATAAACTCTTCACATTAACTTGTAATTTTATAAAATTGTCATTTCTCTACAAATGTCAACAACTGATTTTCCTAGTATATTATAACAAAATAACACTTAGAGAAACTGGCGACTTCTTAAAAGCATTGAAGTTGTGAGTGCTTTGGAAGGTTCTATTCAAAATACCCTCTTCCCATGAAGAACATTGGCTTTTGCCACAAACACAAGGCCATTGGGTTTAGCAGAAATTTAACTGAGGTGCTGCCTTTCCAATGCTGTGTAGAGAAAAGCTTGATACAAATGGATGCTCTTCAAACCAAACTGTCCTTAGCTGTGTGCAGAGTTCTCAGACAGCATTTTCCCTTCATCATCCCCAATCTAATCTTTTACAAGTGCAGACACATTTCTCTCAAGGTAAAATCTCAAATTTCTAAGTCATTCAACACACACTTACTGAATGTCACTATGTGTAGAACACAGTACATAATTGTTGTCATGGTGTCTCAAAGGAAATTGACTCGCATTTCTTTGCCATATGTTCATTTATTTTTTATTTTCTGGAAAGAGGAACATAGTTCTATATGAAAAATCTACTTACATAGCTCTAAGCTATGTAATACGCTAAATTACTAATTTTCAGTTTCCTTAGAGAAATGATTGTAAGCCAATCTTAGGTATTAAAGGTAAATATTAATTACATAGTAGCTGAATTTTTTATTTTGACCTACAGGAACTGAAAAAAATCCAGAGAAATCCATATACTATGTACTGTAAATGTCAATCCAAAGTTTTGAAATATTTACAGTCTTTCTCTAAGAAAATGATTAGAGTAGAAATACCTGAGGCACTTTAAGAAGTTTTAGAAATGGAAGGAAAGAGAGGGGGCTGAAAACAATACTGTCTTAAAAGCAATGTGAGACTGTAACTTTTCTATAATTACTTAATTATATTTTACAGCGGGTTTTTTTTTTTCCAAATTGATTCAAGGCTCCTTTATTTTTCCAAGCATGAAGGTCAATTATAGAATTTGCTTATGAAAGCTTTAAGAGATTGTTCCAGAAACATAAAGGGGTTACTTGTGGAACCTGGGTGTGGTGGACAGAATCAAACTGTTTAAAAATAGGCTTTCACGGTGGCCTCCTCCTACTTGTTATCTCTTTCATTCATAACTCTCAAGATCACTGCTTCTGTTCACTTGCAGCTAGGACATTATTTTCACAGGATGCAACAAAAGATTATAATTTTCTTTCTTTTTTGCTGATGTGTATTTTTGCTGATTCACTAATAGCCTTTATGAAAACTATGTATTCTCAAAGACACCCTTTCTCCCTGTATACTTGGCAATATTTTCATCATTCAAAAAAATACCTCAAATATCATCACCTTTATGAAGATCTTAAATTTTCTCCAATGTTCCACCATGTCACTGGTCCCACTAAGCTTCCATAACATTCCACATCCATTTCTATCAAAGCTAGGTCACTATACTGTGCATACAAGACTGTCTCCTCTCATGGACTAGTAGGCCCCAAAGCTCAATGATGGCTAGAGTAGTTACCTAAAACTATATGATGCTGGACAAACAAAAGTGAATATATCATTTAAATTTAGTTCATTAGTTCATTGCATGTGTATTCTTATCTCTCCCTTAAATTGGGCTTTCTCTCCATAAAGCCCTGCTTCCTATGTTGCACATGGTTTATCACATGCATCAAGAGATTAAGAATATTAATCAGGTGACAAATTTGAACAATGAGCTGGGGATTTATTGTAATCAACCAATATGCTCAGCCTTGTAATTGCTCAGAGCTTTTTACTCCATAATTATATGGTTGCCTCAGTGTAGCCATTCAATGATGTTATAATTAGTGGGTAATTAACTAACGCTTTTGCTGAGATGCTGCAAAGCATGAAATGTGTGTGCAGGTTGGTAACTCTTGGATTGATAAACTATTTAGTCAACAAGTTTCTGAAAGTGCATTAGCAGATCCTTTTCAAACCTCAGCAGTTGTAAACCTCTTCCCAGCTTGCAGACCCTGCACCTTATTCTGCAAGTTGTTTTATGTGCCCTCCCTAGCCTGGAATGGAGCCATCTAAGCCCTGCCTAACTGCCTCTGCCATCCCACCTGCACTTCCACATGTGCCCTTTCCCACTACCACAGCACTTTAATCCTATAGCAATGGACAGTCCACAAAGGAGTTCCACATTTGTGACTATATTTGATGTGTGAGGTGGGTCCTGCAGAGTATTCTCTGACTTAGAGGTGAAAAAAAGCTCCCAGGGCTTAGGCCACTTACCTTCATGTAAAAGGCTGTTGGTTTGGGAAAGCTGGAATGGCTCAGAGGTTTAAGCGCTCACTTTGAAGCCCCGGGGACCAAGGATCGATTCCCGGCCCCGGCCGATGCGGACCCACATGCTGAACTGGGGTGTGCCCCCAGTTCAGTTCTTGCTGGGGGCCTATGTGAAAGGCTTCCTGCCCTGTGCAGCCCTGTGCCCACTTGTGGAGTGAAACTATATGGAAAACTAATGTCAATTATGGAGACGGCTCTGGGCCCTCCCCCTTCTCTCTGTCTCTCTCTGTCTTTGTTTCTCTCTGTCAAAAATCAATTAAATAGATAAATAGATAAATAAATAAATAAATAAATAAATGGCTGTTGGTAAAAAAAAATAGGCCTGTCTCAAAACTGAACCTATTCAGACTCTATATTAAGTATTCTTTACAACCTACTTTGGGTATAATTTGGCATAGCAGAAGCAAAAGAGGAGGTGAAGCAGACTACATTTGGGAGAGTAAGAAAGAGAAAGGTAGGATAAAAAATAAAAGTGTTAATGTCAGAGGAAAAAGTGCAGTTGATACCAAGCAAAATACTGGAAAACACCAAACAGTATATAAACACAGGCCATGGTATCTCCTATGCAGCAGCTTCCCCTTTGTAAGAAGCCAGTACTAGTGGTACCTAAGTTCTGAAGGTGCTTGGGAGATTAACTAATGAGATAATGCATATTAAGCCCTTAGGATGGTGCAAGATACACGATACACAGTAACCACCTGTTATTGGGAACTCTTGAGATTGAGAAAGAGAAAGGGAGAACAGAAATCTAAGGGGTTCAAGAATAGAAATTTGCCGGGCCCACTCAGTGCTACCCAGGGGGAGTATGATGGACTCCCCAGATCAGCGAGTCATGGGGTCAGGGCACATCTTCTCCATTGTAGAGATGACTGCCCCTGTTTGCCCAGCCCGAAGCCATTAAATATTGCAATCCAATGGCTAAGCCTTCTTGTTCTGATTCCATCCTTACAATCTTCTGTCTGTAATTTGGTTTCCCTCAGAGACAGGGAGATGCTTTCCAAATGCCATGACGTGTGTTTCTGTCTAGAAGTCATCTATTTCACTGCTGTTAATTTTCAATATATAATTCTGGGTTGTGCATTGTTCACAGTAGTAACTGGTTCTGTAGCTTTCTCTTTGTTTCCTTTTCTTCCTTGTCTCACCATCATACTCCCCTGTGGATGTTCCTTTTACTTTCCAATAAACTAGTTTTCCTGGCATCTTTGTCTCGAGGTTGTCCCCTGGAGAAACCCAGACTATGACAATCACCATTCTACTCTTTGTCTCTCTGCCTGTCATCTTGGCTTCTGTTTCTTAATTTGCTCTGCATAGTGGGAGGCATAACCACCAATGGGATTGATGTCATGTACATACAGGTCATGGTTCATGGGAAGAAGAGAGCCATCGTTCAATTCTAATTCTAAAGTCTAGGAAGAACTCTTGTCTGTTATGAAATTATATCAAGGGAGCTGTGGTTCTTTGCTTTTCCCCCTCCTGAGTGACAAGTCCAGATATGAGGGACAGGCTACAGCCTAGCAGCCTTGCCTGAAACTCAGAGTGAATTAGGAACAATTCCCCAAAGGAAAGAAAATAGAATTACTGTTACTGAGAAGAGATGAAGTGTGCTACACAAAGCAAAAACAATATAGATATATGAAAAATAACATCACTCACCAAATATAAATCAGCAGTAATGATATTATGTCACTCCTCCAGATACTAAGAGGAGCAACTTGTCAAGTCAGCAGTCCAGTCCCAGTATATCCCTTGTTCCCAGTCACTCTCCTCTGGGCTCTAAGCTAGAGCATTAGCATGAAATATAGCCAAGCACTCAATCCTCATTTCCATGTAATTGCCAGGTGCTGCTGATCAAAGAGCAAGGGACCAGGAATCACTAAAGCTGGTTACTGGCCCCTTTATTAGTTCCTGCTCATCTTGAAGCCATGACTTGACCATTTTAGTCCTTGACTTCTTGTTTGAGAAGATGTTTGGATCTCTAAAATACCAGCCTTAATGTGCTGTAATTCCTGGGAACTTTGTAATGCCCATGTACTAGAATCAAAATTAACCCAGTGAGGACCAGATAAGAGACAATCCTCTTTGTGTTGGCATTTTTATTAAGATTGAATAATATTCACCAGTACCAGTTAAAAAGATTGGTGATTGCTTATATTTGAAGGCAAAGTAAATCATTAGTAATAGTTTTGTTTCATAATTTGTTTCACTATTGTCTGTCTCCCCAAATCTGTCTACCCTACTGTAGTTGGTGTGATCTTTGTTTTTAAAAGAAAGCAAAAAGTAAAAGTGAAAAAATTATAATACTGTTTTCCTACTAAAATCCACTCTGATAATTTGGTTCCAGGATAGAAAAAAATAACTTTGTTAGTTTGTCATTAAAGAAAATAATAACAAATAAGTAAAACTTTCACAAACTGACCTCAAGTTATCCCTCCAAACTATTATATACCCTTAATCTAGTTTCCCTTAATGTTAATGTGTTACATAACTATGAGACATTTATCACAACTAAAAAATTGACATTTGTATACTACTGCAGACTTCATATAGATTTTTCTAGTTTTCCCCTTAATATTCTTCTGTGTCCCAGGATCCAAATCCAGGATACCACATATTGCATTTAGTTATCCTGTCCCTTTAGGATCCTCCATTCTGACAGTTTTGGACTTCTTTCATGTCCTTGGATAGTATAGACATTTTAACAATCTTATATTTTGAAATCCATGAACATAGGATGGCTTTTCATTTATTTGTATTCAATTTCTTTCATCATTATTTTATATTTTTCAGTATACATATCTTTCACCTCCTTAGTTAAGTTTATGTCTAAGTATTTTATTATTTTTGATGCATTTTTAAGTGGGATTTTATTTCTTTCTTTTCCACATAGTTCATTGCTAGTGTATCAAAATGCAACTGACATTTTTTGGGTTTTTATGCATTGATTTTGCATCCTGCAATTTAACTAAATTCATTTACTAGTTCTAACAGGTTTTCTGATGAAATCTTTAGGGTTTTCTAAGTATATGATTATGTCATGTGTACACACAGACAATTCTACTTCTTTCTTTCTGATTTGGATGCCTATTTTTTTTTCTT